>SJYC01059226.1:0-24608 GCA_006408675.1 Madoqua kirkii
TGATACCTCATTGTAGTTTTGATTTGCATTTCTCTGATAATTAGTGATGCTGAGCATCTTTTCATGTGCTTTTTTGAACATCTGTGTGTCATCTTTGGAGAAATGAGTGTTTAGATTTTCTGTTCATTTTCTGATTGAGTTAAAAGTAAAATTTTGAACATTCCTGTACTCTATCCACAGAAAAGCACATTTAGATTCTCAAGAGAATGGGCTAATCACCAAATGGCACAAACCACAAGCAGAATTCCTCTAGAAGGGTAACTGAACACCACATTTTCTTCAATTAGATAAATGTCTGGTGTTATGTTTCTATAATTTATGTAAATTGCAACCATAAACCTACAATTATCCCATTTAAACTTGGCTGGTTCCCCAAGGAGTTCTTAGGGGAAAACTTATGAGAATTATTGTCTATCTTTTCCGAGCCACTGGGGGGTACTAAATCTCTAGATTGCTTTTTTTTTTTCCTTTAGGTCTACTTTTGCAAATCTCTTCTAACCAGGGATTGTTTTTTAGTGGAAAAATAATGTATAAACATGATTTGGGATGTGTTTGGAAATACGGGAAAGAATATTTGAAATAAGGTATTTAGACGCAACCAAAAATGTTTAAAGAATTTGGAATATTTTATGTTGATAGTTCACGATTCACCAGGCCTTCTGTTTAAGATTCTTTTTTAGAAATAGGTTAACATCAGGTAACATTTGAGAAATCTTTAAAACATAAAACCCAAGAAAAGACAGAGCAAGCGCTGTCATCATTTGTCAATGTCAGTTTACACACTGACATTCTCTAGTAACGGATATAGACATACAGTAGGGTGTAGGTCTCAGTTGCTACCGTCTTAATTGACTAAGGATACAGCTCAGCTGTTATATTTAAATTATGCTGCTCCAGTGTTTGGGTTTTTTTTTGTTTTTCCTTTTTATTTGGAGGGAAAAAACATTACACAAGTTTAAGCACTGGTGATAGGGCACATAACTTCGTGCATCCTAGTGGAACACTATGTCAATTTACTTAAAAAAAATTTTTATTGATATAATTCACATAGTAATAACTATTGACGTGTACAATTCAGTGATATTTAGTATTATCACAGAGTTATGCAACCATCACCACAACTCATTCTAGAGTATTTTCATTACTCTAAAAAAAGAAAAAAACTAGCTTTCACCTCTAAGTCCACCCATTCCTCCAGCTCTAAGCAGCCACTAATCCACTTTGTCTCCACAGTGGAGACATTTCCATATCCAGACATTTCATATAAATAGAGTTATATAATATGTGGCCTTTTGAAACTGACTTATAGACATACAGTAGGGTGTAGGTCTCAGTTGCTACCGTCTTAATTGACTAAGGATACAGCTCAGCTGTTATATTTAAATTATGCTGCTCCAGTGTTTGGGTTTTTTTTTGTTTTTCCTTTTTATTTGGAGGGAAAAAACATTACACAAGTTTAAGCACTGGTGATAGGGCACATAACTTCGTGCATCCTAGTGGAACACTATGTCAATTTACTTAAAAAAAATTTTTATTGATATAATTCACATAGTAATAACTATTGACGTGTACAATTCAGTGATATTTAGTATTATCACAGAGTTATGCAACCATCACCACAACTCATTCTAGAGTATTTTCATTACTCTAAAAAAAGAAAAAAACTAGCTTTCACCTCTAAGTCCACCCATTCCTCCAGCTCTAAGCAGCCACTAATCCACTTTGTCTCCACAGTGGAGACATTTCCATATCCAGACATTTCATATAAATAGAGTTATATAATATGTGGCCTTTTGAAACTGACTTCGTTCACTTAGCATAGTTTTCAAGGTTCATCTGTGTTGTAGCAGATATCAGTGCTTTATTCCTTTTCGTGGCTGAATAATATTCCAGTATATGGATAATACTTTTATTTATTTTAAAATAAATTTATTTATTTTAATTGGAGACTAATTACTTTACAATATTGTATTGGTTTTGCCATACATCAACATGAATCTGCCACAAGTGTACACATGTTCCCCATCCTGAACCCCCCTCCCTCCCCGTACCATCCCTCTGGGTCATCCCAGTGCACCAGCCCCAAGCATCCTGTATCCTACATCGAACCTGGACTGGCAGTTCGTTTCGTTTCATATATGACATTATACATGTTTCAATGCCATTCTCCCAAATCATCCCAAATTTATCCACTCATCAGTGGACATTGCTAATTAATGTTCTTTTAAAATCAGCTTTTACTGTGTGGTTACTAAGAATTCTGGCACCCAGTCCCAACATGTGTGTGTGCACATGGAGGCTTCCTCAGTATTGTTGTTACTCAGTCGCTCTGTCATGTCCAGCTCTTTGCGACAGTTGCAGCACACCAGGCTCCCCTGTCCTTAATCATCTCTTGGAGCTTGCTCAAACTCATGTCCATTGAATTAGAGATGTCAATCAACCATCTTATCCTCTGTCATCCCCTTCTCCTTCTGCCTTCAATCTCTCCCAGCATCAGGGTCTTTTCTAATGAGTCAGCTCTTCACATCAGATGGCCAAAGGACTGGAGCTTCAGTTTCAGCATAGTCCTTCTAATGAATATTCAGGATTGATTTCCTTTAGGATTGACTGGTTTGACCCCCTTGAAGTCCAAGGAACTCTCAAGAGTCTTCTCTTGAGAGAAGTGTAAACACTATAGTTCAGGTAAGGTAAGGTGGTCTTATAGTCCCATCTCTTTAAGAATGTTCCAGTTTGTTGTGATCCACACAGTCAGAGGTTTTAACGTAGTCAATAAAGCGGAAGTAGATGTTTTTCTGAAATTCTTTTGCTTTTTCTGTGATCCAAAGTGAAAGTGAAGTCGCTCAGTCGTGTCCGACTCTTTGCGACCCTGTGGACTGTAGCCCACCAGGCTTCTCTGTCCATGGGATTCTCTAGGCAAGAATACTGGAGTGGGTTACCATTTCTTCCTCCAGGGGGTTTTCCCGACCCAGGGATTGAACCCGGGTCTCCTGCATCGGAGGCAGATGCTTTAACCTCTGAGCCACCAGGAAGGTGGCAATTTGCTCTCTGGTTCCTCTGCCTTTTCTAATCCAGCTTGAACATCTGGAAGTTCTCAATTCATGTACTGTCAAAGCCTGGCTTTGAGAATTTTGAGCATTACTTTGCTAGCATGTGAAATGAGTGCAATTGTGCAGCAGTGTGAACATTGTTTGGCAGTGCCCTTTTTAAGGGTTGGAATGAATACTGATTTTTTCCAGTCCTGATGCCAGTGTGGCCTCAGGCCAAACTACAGGAAGGGAACACAGCCCCACCCATCAGCAGAAAATTGGATTAAAGATTTACTGAGCATGGCCCTGCCCACCAGAGCAAGACTCACTTTTACCCACAGCCAGTCCCTCCCACCAGGGGGGCTTCCACAAGCCTCTTATCTTCATCCCTCAGAGGGCAGATAGAATGAAAACCACAACCACAGAAAACTAACCAAACTGATCACATGGATCCCAACCTTGTCTAACTCAATGAAACTATGAGCCATGCTGTGTAAGGCCCCCCAAGACAGATGGGGCATGGCGGAGGGTTCTGATAAAACGTGGTCCACTGGAGAAAGGAATGGCAAACCACTTCAATAATCTTGCCTTGAGAACCCCATGAACAGTATGAAAAGGCAAAAAGACAGAACACTGAAAGATGAACTCCCCAGGTTGGTAGGTGCCAATATGCTACTGGAGAAGAGTGGAGAAATAGCTCCAGAAAGAATTAAGAGGCTAAGCCAAAGTAGAAACAACATCCAGGTGTGGATGTATCTGGTTGTGAAAGTAAAGTCCAATGCTGTAAAGAACAATGTTGCATAGGAACGTGGAATGTTAGGTCCATGAATCAAGGTAAATTGAAAGTAGTTGGCAAGAGTGAACGCAGACATTTTAGGAATCAGTGAACTAAAATGGATGGGAATGGGCGAATTTAATTCAGATGACCGTTATATCTACTACTGTGGGCAAGAATCCCTTAGGAGAAATGGAGTAGCCCTCATAGTCAACAAAAGAGCCCAAAGTGCAGTACTTGGGTGCAGTCTCAAAAACAACAGAATGATCTCTGTGTGCTTCTAAGTCAAACCGTTCAGTATCAAAGTAATCCAAGTCTATGCCCCAAACACTGATGTCATAGAAGCTGAAGTTAAATGATTCTATGAAGACCTTCTAGAACTACCATCAAAAAAAGATGTCCTTTTCATCATAAGGGACTGGAATAAAAAGTAGAAATTCAAGAGATATCTGGAGTAACAGGCAGGTTTGGCCTTGGAGAACAAAATGAAGCAGGGCAAAGGCTAATAGAATTTTTGCTAAGAGAAGGCTTCCTCATATCAAGCAGCAGTTCTCAGACACCAGCTGGGTGTCCAATGATTCAACTCAATTCTGACACTATCAACTCAGAGATAGAATCAGTTTCCACAGTCCCACCACTTTATACGGCAGCAGCAAGCTCAGGTTGTTACATGTGCTTCTGACTGACTGAATACAAATCAGAAGTTCCCATGGGTTTCTCTCTGGGTTTGAGTAATTGCTAGAACAGCCCAGAGAACTCAAGGAAATCTATTTACTCATGAGATTACTGATTTATTATGTTTTTTAGTCGCTAAGTCACGTCCTACCCTTCTGCTACCCCATGGACTGTAGCTTGCCAGGCTCCTCTGTCCACGGGATTTTTCAAGCAAGAATACTGGAGTGCGTTTTCATTTCCTTCTCCAGGGGATCTTCCTAGCCAGAGATCAAACCTGAGTCTCTTGTGTCTCCTGCGGATTCTGGATTCTTTACCGCTGATTCACTGAGGAAGCCCTAATTTATTTTGAAAGGCTATTTAAAGATAAAAATCTACAGCCAGATGAAGAGATATACAGGGCAAGTTCTGGAACAAAGAAACTTCTGTTGTCTTGGAATTTGGGACTTGACAAGTTAGCCTGTAGAAGCAGATCTTTGTCCCCCATGTAGCAGCTCCCTAGCAAAAGGTCAAAAAGCTGTCTTTTGAGGTTTTTATGGAGGCTTCTTTACATAGCCATGACTGACTCAATCATTGGCCAGTGGACAAGGATTCAACCTCAAGCTCCCCTCCCCTCCCTGAAATTAAGAGGTGGGACTGAAATCAGGAAAACCAGCCAGTCACTTGGGCTGACAAGGAGCCCACGCCCTGGGGTGGAATCCAAAGTCACCTTTGTTAACATATACCCAATTGTGATGGAAAGAGATTGTTGTAAATATCAAGATACCCATTCCGCCTGCAGCATTTTGTGGAAGGACAAACATTATAGCAAAAGATCCTCCTATTGCTCTATCAGCCCAAAAATTCTGAGAGTTTTGGGAGCTCTGAACCAGGAACTGTGACTGAAGCCAAATATACCTGAGAAATATATCTTGGTCATCTGAATGCCAAATATATAAATATTTCTTATAAATCACAGTATCACAGTAGCAAAAGGTCATTTTAACTATATCTTTTATTGCTGAAGTGAAGTCGCTCAGTCATATCCGACTCTTTGTGACCGCATGGATTGTCGCCTTCCAGGCTCCTCTGTCCATGGGATTTTCCAGGGAATATACTGGAGTGGGGTGCCATTTCCTTCTCCAGGGGATCTTCCCAACCCAGGGATTGAACTCAGGTCTCTCGCATTGTAGACAGACACTTTACCTTGTATTTTAAAGGAAATTTTAATTTTTCTTGTTGGGCTTTTATAAATTGGAGAGAAAATGTCCAAAATTACAGTAAGTCTGAGTACCTTTCTGGCATTATGAAGCACCAAATAATAAAGCCATAACCTGAATCATGTCAAAGGGAATGCAAGATCTGTGTTCAGTTGTTAGTCCACCAGGGAGACTAGATGACTGATGACTGATTTGCTTCTGTCTGTCCACAAATCCTCTAGAAATTGTTCAGTGCCAAAAGAAAAAGTAAAAATGAAAAGACATGTTTGTAAGGGAGGTGGCAGGAAGTTTCAATGCCTCAGTGGTAAAGAATCAACCTGCCAATGCAAGAGACTCAGGAGACATGGGTTTGATCCCTGGGTGGGAAATATCCCCTATAGAAGGGAATGGCAGCCCACTCCAGTATTCTTGCCTGGAAAATTCCATGGACAGAGGAGCCTGGTGGACTATAGTCCATGGGGGTCTCATAGATCCAGATACAACTGAGCATGCACATACTTCCACGCATGTTCCTATTCATTCAGAATAATAGAGGGACCAAACAAGGGATAAGAAATGACACATAGGGGAGTCATGGGAATGTATTATGGTGTAACTTTGTAATTTTTCTTTATTTCTGTTGAGAGCCTTGATTAACAAACTAGAGCTCCTAGAGGCCTACAAGCAAGTAGACTTTCATTTACTTGCCTGAGACTGGAGTCAGAAGACGGACAAATTCAAGTCCTGCTCTGTCACTTATTGGAGCTATTCCTTCGAGCAAGACAGTTAAGCCACCATTTCTTCCTCTGCCAAACATGGCAATGTTTCTCTGGCAACTGCTGTGAAAATTAAAGAGTTTATAGTCTGGGAAGCATTAGACTATAAACCCAGGGTTGAGATGCATCTGTTTATTTTCAGCTCTATCCCCAGAAGCCCAGCCTAGTGCCTGGGAGCAGATAGGGTCCCAAGAAATACTTGCTGAGAGAAAGAATGGTAAAATATCTGTAATATTATTCCTTTTCCTCAAGCTTACAGTCTTCCAAATTGAGTAGTGAGATGTGTTAAACGTTCTGAATTCCCGCAACTTTCTTTTACTCTCCCTTATTATAAAAGCATAAAATCAAAGACACTTCGAATTTTTTTTCCACACATTTCACCACTGTTGGCACTTTTGCAATATACCACTTGCTGTTGAGATTTTCTTTTGTGTGTGTGTGTGTAACTCATGTCCTTAGCACCATCCTCTTAGAAAACTTCACCAGCCACCATGTGAAGTTAGTATAACTTTAAGTCTTTCTTCAGGGAAATACTGTGGCTCAGATGGTAAAGTGTCTGTCTACAATGAGGGAGACCTAGGTTCGATCCCTGGGTTGGGAAGTTCCCTGGAGAAGGAAAAGGCAACCCACTCCAGGACTCTTGCCTAGAAAATCCCATGGATGGAGGAGCCTGGTATCCATGGACTCGTAAAGAGTCAGACACGACTGAGCAACTTTACTAAGTCTTTCTTCACATGGAGACAGCTGTGGTGTAAATGATCTTATACCTGGAACTCTACTGGTCACCCAGCTGGTAATACAGGAGAATCACCCCCAATTGTTAAATCCTTTTTATTTCAACAAATCTTGGATTTGGCAAATGATGTTTATCTTATCAAATGCAGTAAGACATTTGTGAATTTGCGTAAGCAATGTCAAGGGCATTTCATAGACACATCCTAATTTATATTTTGGGAGCCTACATTTGCATATAATGAAGTTTGCTTAAAGCAAAATATACCAGTAAACACTTAATGTGGTAAATCCAAATCAGGTTATGTGAAATAACCATATTCTTGCCAGAAAAGAAAAGATCAGATAGCCACTCTACCCTTGGCAGTCAAAACACATTTCATAAACATCTATTGTGTTCCAGGCACTGTGTTCTAGGCACTGCGCCAAGCTCATTATGGTAAGCAAACTCAGACTTTGCTCTTTAGCCCATGGCGTGGAGCATACTTAGGTTTTAGCGGGGGCGGGGGCAGGGTGGGGGGCGCTCGCGAGACTTCCACAAATGAGGGAGTCATTTCAAACTAAGGAAATGAAAGGTAAACAACCTGAAAACAACAAGGTTCTGTGAAAGCACAGCGGGAGCCAACCTCGAATAAGAGGAGAGTGATCAAGGAATTTTACACAAGAAAGGAAGCTGCAGCCAAAAGAATCTCAGGAGGAGCTCACGAGGATGAGGGAGGAAGAGCACACCACACTGGGGAAGCAGTGTGTGCTGAGCCTGATCACATGGCCAGGGGAGCCCAGGGTGGGGCCCAGACGGAGGAAGAACCCAGGAGCTTAGGGAACAGGAGTGGAGAGGAAAGTAGAAAAGGGTCAGGATTAGCAGGACTGTCTAACACTCATGAAGAATTCTTATCTTTGTCCCTTGAATAATGAGAAACTACAGGAGCGTTTCTGGTTTTTTTGTCGATGTTGAACTGAAAAACAACATCATACAGTAAAACACACAACTTTCAAATGTAGAGTTCAACAAATATATATATATATATGTACTGCCCTTGTAACTATCACCTAAATCAAGATGTAGAATATTTTCATTGTTTCAAAAATTCTTTCATATCCCCTTTGACTCAGCACCTCCTCACACACCTCCCTGCTACAGACGCATAAGGGAAGACTATTTTTGTCTTGCCCTTGTACTTCATGCGAATGGAATCATGCGGTATATACTCTTGTGTCTGACTTATTTTCACTTAACATCATGCCTGTGAGATCCATTCATGGTATTACATGTAGCAGAAATTTTAGATGGGTTTGACTCAAATGACAAAAGTGGTGATCATTTTGTAATGTATAGAAATAGTGAATCATTATGTTGTACACCTGGAACTAACATAGTGTTGTAGGTCAATTGAAGTATATTCAATTAAAAAAAAATCTTAGAAATGAAACCAAAACAAACCTTAGTAAGAGCTCTTGACCCCTGGATTTAGTTGAGATGTGTGGTTACAAGTCAGCTGTGTAACTAAGGGCTACTCACATGCAAGCTCATCCCTAAGCTTATTCTTGTTTCTAACTGAGGATTCCTTTTGTGCCTTCTCTTCTTTGCATGGACGTCTTTCCTCCCAGACATTAACCATGATGAACTTCAACCCAGTTTGTTGTCAGGATCTTAGACTTCCTTGGGACACTCTCAAGAAATACTTGCTCAGTGAGTAATATAAGTTCTTTGGGGGGAAGAAGGTGACTCTCTGGAAGAATTATTATTTTTGTAGCTCAAGCATAAGGGAAAGAATGGCAATTTCATGTTTTTAATGCATCTGAATAGGCACTGGAGTTGTAGGCTTATAGCACTGACCTTATTCATAAAATGAACAAATTGAACTGATTTAATCTCCTTAAGGTTCTATGAGTTGGATTAGTGATGGTTTTGTTGAGTGGCTTTATTTTTCTTGCAGATTTTAAAAAATTTTAGTTACTTTTTAATTGAATGATAATTGCTTTATAGAATTTTGTTGGTCGACTGGCCTTTACCATCTTTCCCTGCTGCTGATCAATGGAAGCTTAAAAAAAAAAAAGGTCTCCTAGCTGTATGCTTGAAGCAGGTACTTGTGAGCATCAAGTAACATCTTTTACTTGGAAAAAAAATGTGAAATTGTTTACAAATGTTAAACGCTGTTATTACAATCGAATCTTTTTAGTGGCTTTGTTCACTTCAAAGGTTTTGTTATTAATGCTTTTGTTTTTATATGTGAATTCTGTAACTATAAAACTAGTTGATTTGATCAGCATCAGGGAGTTTCTAATTTCTCTGTTCTGAAACATAGGAATCTCTGTGTTGGCTTTCTGGATGATTTTTAAGATACAGCTGTTGCAGTCTTGGTTGAAATATTGGGTAATAACAACAACAGCTTCCAGCATGATTTTCTATATATATATTTTAATGTTTTAATTAAAAATTTATATTGAAATGTTTTTGATTTGCATTGTTATGTTAAATTTCTGGTATATAGCAAAGTGATTCAGCTATATATATGTGTGTGTGTGTATGTACATATATATGTGTGTGTGTGTGTATATATATATATATGTATATGTACATACACATACACTTTATTTTAGATTTCTTTTCCGTGATAAATTATTATAAGATACTGAGTATAGTTCCCTGGCTATACAGTTGATCCTTGTTGGTTATCTGTTTTATATAGTGTGAATATTTAAATACCAAAGTCCTAATGTATTTCTCCCCTTCTTCCTTCTTTCAAAAATGTTATTTTTTTTTTAGTTAAGTGGTGTATTTTTAAAAGCTGTTTATTTATTTGGCTGCACTGGCCCGGGTCTGTGTTGTAACCTGAGAGATCTTTTAGTTACAGTATTCATCTAATTCCCTGACCAGGGATGGAACCGGGGCCCCTGCGTTGGGAGTGCAGAATCTTAGACACTGGACCACAAGGGAAGTCTCTCCTATTTTTAAAATGAAGAGTTGAACTGGATTTTGTTTGCTTGTTTGTTTTCAATGTAAAATGGCAATTGTTTGCATATTTAGTTATATACTACCTCATTGTTCTCTAGTTTATTTCTGCAGTGGTGTTTTGTCTGTTACTGAGGGTAGGGGACAATGTAGATTTTATGTCTTTTAACCTTTGGTAGCTCTTGCTTCAGAATCTTATGTATTACTGGTATTACCCTTAACCTCCCAGCCCCATGGACATATTGGGTATCTATTGACATATGCATATGGCTTCCTGGTGGCTCAGATAGTAAAGAATCTGCGTGCAGTGGGGAGACTTGGGTTCAATCCCTGGGTTGGGAAGATCCCTTGGAGAAGGAAATGGCACCCCACTTCAGTACTCTTGCCTGGAAAATCCCGTGGATGGAGGACCCTGGTGGGCTATAGTCCACGGGGTCCAAGGAGTCAGATACGACTGAGCGACTTCACGTTAATGAATCAACAACAAAATTACCTTTTAGAGATCCTAACACCTAAGTTTCTGATCTCCTGTAGCCTCTACTATGAAGTAAAGCCTTTTCTTCCCAACTTCAAGGGTAACTTTTAACTTAAAATAACAGAACATTTTTGTGTCAGCTTGGTCCTAGTATTTTTATCAGTATTTTAAAATGTTTTTACATTAACTATTTACTAAGAGGAATAATTGTTTTATATTATACTCATTTTCCTATGATATACTGAGCTGATTTAAATAGGTTGGGCAAGTCATGAGCAGCTTTTCTTATAAGCTGTAAAACAGATATATTTATCACAGGACATGGAATCCAATTTTGCTATTGTCCTTAGGAATGCTCTTTAAGTAGCAGCCACCGGCAAGGCCTAGGGTTTTATTATCATTACACATTTAGTCAGTCAACTCCTGGAGTTTAAGCATAGAGATATGGGTCCCAATCCTGATCCTACTGCTTGGAGATGGAGCAAAATGTCAATCCTCATTTCTCCATGTATAAAATGCATAAAGATACCTCTAGAGCTGCTGTGAATATTAGATCTTAAGAGAAGCAGGCAGTGGGAGTGTTGTTCAAGAGGGAGGGGACATAAGTATACCTATGGCTGATTCATTTTTATGTACAGCAGAAACCAATAGAATATTGTAAAGTAATTATCCTCCAGCTAAAAGTTTAAAGAAAAAAAAGCACGCAAGGGCTAGTACTTTATTTAAATAGACCTGGCTTCAGATGCTCATTTTATTAAAATTTGTTCTGTCTTGCAACATTTTATCTCTTATCTATATATTTGATTTACAACTGTAGTAAATAAACTGAAGTTGATTTACAGATTCTTCTCTATAATAGGCTACAAGATATTGAATTCCATGTGGTATACAGTAAATACTTCTTGTTTATCTATTTGATATATATAGTGAAAGTGAAGTCGCTCAGTCGTGTCTAACTCTTTGTGACCCCATGGACTGTAGCCTACCAGGCTCCTCTGTCCATGGGATTCTCCAGGCAAGAGTACTGGAGTGGGTTGCCATTTCCTTCTCCAGGGGATCTTCCGGACCCAGGGATCGAACCCAGGTCTCCCGCATTAGAGGCAGACGCTTTAAACCTCTGAGCTACCAAGTGTGTTTCTATTAATCCCATACTCTTAACTGCAACACTTATTTTAAATTGTGCATAATAGCATCTCCCTAACATCTGTTGTGAGGATTTAATGTACATAGTATATGTAAATCGCTAGGTATAGTGCCTAGCATATAGAAAGAATGCAAGAAATAAATTTTTGTATTCACCATTGCCCAAATAGTTTCAAGTGTATATTAAAGAAAAAAATAAACATTTGCAGCTACATTAAAAGACATACAGCAAGCGATCGTTTTACCTTAAAACTAGACAGTCAAGTTAGAAGGCAGCAACCAGCCAAAGCTATTTAAAAGGCCTTCTAACTTGACTGTCTAGTTGTTTTAAGGTAAAACGATCGCTTGCTGTATATCTTTTAACGTAGCTGCAAATGTTTATCTTTTTCTTTAATATACACTAGTTATAGGAAAACTGAAACAGCAATGGAAAATCTAAAAGCCAGCAGCCCTTCTCAAGTTTCCCAGAACCAAATCCTGTTAACATTAGGCTGTGAAGTCAAATCAAAGTACCAAGGAATTTACAGCTTGCTGGAGGCGTGCCACTGGTTCTAACCCTTATAGATAAAAATAGGGGGGCGGGTGGGAGTAATCTGTTGTAAAAATGTAAGATCCAATGGGAATAACAGGTCACTGAAGCGGGCCCCCGTGGCTTTCAGGCTCTTATCGCTGCAGTCACTATCATATCACCACTTCAACCCTTTATATATGCATGCAAATATTTCACAAAGCCGGAATCATCCCACAACCACTGCGTCTATTCGGTTCTGGCCGATGCAAGTCGTGCGCGGAGAAGAGAGCTAACCTTGCCCGGACAGAGGCGACGCCTGCGTTCCCAGGACTTGACGCAGCACGCCTCCCTAGCCTGCAGCACGGGCCGAACGCGCTCCGGGATCTCGCAGCTCGCCACGAGACCAATTAACCCGCAGCCAGGAACGGCGTCGAGGTACTCGTCGGGCGTTGCGGTTGCCCCTTTTGGCGGGCTCGGGCGCTCCGAGGCTCCGCCCGCTGGCGCCGTCTGTCCGCACCCGCGGAGGCGGGCGCCGCGTCTTCATTGGCGGAGCGCTCCGCGATGGCCCCGCCCCCTCCAGGCCCCGACGCCAGCACGTTGAGTGGCGGGGGCCGGCTGAAGAACTGCCCGAGCGAGGAGCGGCTCCCGGGGCCGGGAGGCACGGTTGGGGCGCCCGCTTTAGGGCCCCCGAGAGGCTGCTGGGCAGGGATAGCGGCCCGCGGCCACGGGGGGAAGGGGGTCGGTGGGCTGAGAGCAGCTTGGCGGCGAGGCCGGCCTGCCGCCCCTTCCCCCCACCCCCGTCGACCTTGTCGGCCGAAGCTTCCCGGAGCTCCTCACGCCGGCGCGATGGCGACTGCTGCGGAGGCGGAGGTCTCTCCGCCGACGGACGCGAACTGGGAAAGTGGCGGCGGCGGCGGAGACGACGAGATGAAGCAGACGCTTCCGGAGCTTCAGTCCTCCCCACAAAATGGCGGCGGCGCCGGGCCTGAGGAGACCGCGGCTTCCGAGGCCGCCCCGAGCCTCTGCCACGAGCAGCCTCAGGACTCCTCTGAGGCGGGCGCGGCTGCACTGCCCAAAGGCCCCGAAGAGCCCGAAAGACCCATTAGGAGGAGTTTTCAGATCCCCAGGAAGAGCAGAGAAAAGAAAGGTGGTGCTTCCCCTCTTTCCCAACCCCTCTTTCTCTCTCCCCTCCATCTTTTCATTAGAACCTCTCTGTCTCCTTCCCACACCCATCCGAGACACGTAAACACGCATGCAGCGCCAGCCGCCTCTCCCCTCACAGCCTCGGCCGCCCAGCTGCTGCGCTTGGTGCGAGAGGAAAGCGGTGGAATCACGCTCCCTGCTCCCCCTCTCCCCGTGGAAGTTGGAAGTAGCTGTTTCGAAGCTTGTCCGTAAGGCTGCAGCTCCCAGAGAGGAAAGATGGTGCTGGCGCCCCTCCTTCCCAGCCCCTGAAGGCAGAGAAGCTGATGTGTCCTCCTCTAAAGATGCTTCTGAGACGTCTCAATGTGGAAATAACCCGTGGCCATGGATTCTGGGGCTTTCTCCAAGGCCATTGCATTGCGAGGACCACAAGCGCTTCTCCCTGTGGAAATTCTTCAGCTCTGTGTCTACTTGAAATTTGATCGATGTCAGCGTCTTCCCTTGTTTAGAAATCTCCGTTAGATGTGATTCATGCACACTGCCTTTTACCATCACACTTCATTTCCATGTAGTTTTTTTGTCCCCCGCCCTGTTTCTGAAGCGCTAGATAGGGCTCTTTTTAAATCCAAGCCTTAGTTTGTTTTTTGTTGCATTTGAAAAGATGGGGAAGGTAGGTTCTTGGTGCAGTAATTTCCCTATGAAAAAAACAGGTCAGCTTTTGCCCAAGAGTCACCGACTTGATTTTGCAAATGAGGGAACTTCAGGAAAATTTTGAGAGATCCAGTCTGGTTCTTGGAACAAAAATGGGAAGTTACATTAACAACGTATTAACAGCGTTACGTTTCTAAAATTTTATGCCATATTGTGACACCTTTCTCATCGAGGAAATTACCATTTTCTGTTTTTTAGAATACAATTTTTGACCATCCAGTGATTTGGGGTGCTCTGCTTGGATTTAGTCAATTTAAAGCAGAGTTTTTGTTTTTTTCCTGTTTCAGTGCGTGGTTCCGTTTTTCAGATTTACTTTGAAAAGTAATAGGAATTTTCTTATTTGTAGGAAACGTTTTTTATTTGTAGCTTGAGTCTTGGTAAAGAGAATCTTGAATAAAGCATGTGCTTCCTCTCTGCACGTGCACAACCGCTACATTTGCACAACTGAAATTGATAGCCTTTTGTCAGTAAGATACGGACAAAAAAGTCAAGTTGTTAATTTCTGTTGGGATGAGAAAGCCAAGGGAATTCTTGGTGTGAGAAACCAGGCTGAGAAAGATGAAGTTAAGTCAGCTAGCATGAGGACTGTTTCTAGAAAATCTTTGAGTTAATGTAATAGATGTCAGGGTTCAAGAGGATTCTTTAAGGATCAGGATCATCAGTTCTTTTGGTTTATTTAGTTAAGATGTATAGTCAATGTGAGAAAAATTATATTTCAGCCTAAAATATAAATTGGTAGGAAATAGGTTAAAAGTAGATTTAGATGGGCTCTTGATTGTAACGTTGAACTAGCAGCTTGAACTTTTTCCTTTTTTAATTTTTTTTTAAGCTGGATACAGTTTTGCAGTCCGTTTTCTAAAAAGTTTTAACCAAAACATAAGGCACAATGTACCTCGTTTTAACTTCTCATAGGACCAGAAAATTGGCCTAAAACCCCTGTTCTGTTTGAAATGTGGGATAGCACTAGGAACTGTTGGCTAGTGTGTGTATGGGTTTTTTTTTTTGATATGTCCAGAGGCTGCTCTAAAATAGATTTCATTTGAAGTCACTAAAAGATATAATTGAGGAGTTAAGAAATATAAAACCTCATTTTCTCCCCAGAGTCTCATGCACCCTTGGGGAAAATTGATATTTTCCATTTTCACTTAGAGGCAGAGGCTTTGACCTTTCTCCTCTCAGGAAGGTTTTGGTAAGGAAAATATAACGCAAACTTTTTTCATGTTTAATGAAAATGAATAATTTTTAACTTATGTAAATAGTTTTACACCTAGCAGCAGCTGTTCAAATAGTGCAATAGCAATTTAAATAGAGCTTTTAAAACTTAAATAAATTTTTACCATCGTGGACTTCATCCTGCCCAACGTGAAGGGAGTTAATACTTGGTGATGGAATTTCATAGAAAAATTCAACTTTTCATTAAAAAAAAACACAGCTTTATCAGAAACAGGGCATCAGGTTCTGCTAGTTTCACACTTGATCCCCAAATAATACCCTCTTGGAAGACTTGAAAGGTAACACTTATGTATAGAATTTGGCTAGGTATTCATGCTGGTCATCTGAGTCTTCTTTCATGAATATGAGATACCTCTTCTTTAAAAAATTTTTTTTTAATATTTATTTTCTGTTTGGCTGTGCCAGCTCTTAGTTGTAGCACACGAACTCTTAGTTTTGGTATGTGGGATCTGTTTCCCTGACCAGGGATCCATCCCAGGACCCCAGCATTGGGAGCCTATAGTTTTAGCCACTGGACCACCAGGGAAGTCCCTATATACCTCTTCTTGAACTTTTCTGTATCAAAGATTCTGTTGCATTCGTATTTTAATATGGCAGGACTTTGCTTGTGACTGCTTTTCCAGTAAAAATAAAGATTAGGACTTGTATTCTTGGTAGCTTAAAGATAAACTTTTGTAAGTAGAACTTGCCTTTTCTTGGTCTTCACAGTAGGAGAACATCCAAAATACTGCCATTCTAATTAAGTGATAATATTGCAAACACTTTATAGTGCTTAGTAAGTTGTAGGTGCTGTTCTAAGCAGTTTATATGTGTTAATTAAATCTAATCCTATGTGGTAAGTGCTGTTCCCATTTTACAGATGAGGAAAGTGAACTACTGAGGTAAATAACTTGCCCAGGGTCACACAGCTAGTAAAAGGTAGAGTTGGAGTTGAACCTAGGCATAAAATACTTACTTTTTCATTATAGAGAAGTTATGTTTTTTCTTTTAAATTAACAACTATTTAGTGATGTTTAGTATGTCTTCATCCTGGGAAATTTTCAGACTGACAAATTATGTTCATTATAAAATTAATACGTGTAATCAGTACTGACAGATAAGTGATCTATTGACTAGAGTGAAATTTTACTTTATGGGTATTTGTTAATTCTTTTTACTTACTGGACAGGCTACTCTGCATTGTAACGAGGCACTGTTACATTTTACCAAATTGTGGAATTGCACTTCCTCAGTGAGTGTTTCACTGTTGACTTCTTTTACTCTAGAATCTAGTAGTGTAAGTCCTCAAAATCAGTAACTGACATAATTTTTCTGTTCAGAGTTCTTGGAAGTGATGTAGTGATGATTGACTTTCTGGAAAATGTTTATTGGTTAGTGTTTCATGTAGGGAACAAGATTAACTGCTCTCATGCACCTGCATCTCTTGCAGGTGCATCACAAACTAGATGATCTCATGCATTTGTGTCCATACTGGCCTAGTTTAGGAGAATTAATGACCAGTTCTTCTCCCAAATCCCCATCTTTTCCCACAAAATTTGGAATTATCTTTTTGAAGACTTTGGGATTAAGTGTCTTAAGGAAATTTGCATGATGTTTTTAAGTTTTATATGAATGACTTGGTTCCAAGTACCACAGGTTTCCATAAGTAGAAGTAAATCCGAGCAGTAGAGTATAGGCAGAATTCAGTCATTTACATAAAACATTTGATAGGAGCATACAGATTCTAAGTAATGGAGGTAAACATAATTAAATCTAATCCTATGTGGTAAGTGCTGTTCCCATTTTACAGATGAGGAAAGTGAACTACTGAGGTAAATAACTTGCCCAGGGTCACACAGCTAGTAAAAGGTAGAGTTGGAGTTGAACCTAGGCATAAAATACTTACTTTTTCATTATAGAGAAGTTATGTTTTTTCTTTTAAATTAACAACTATTTAGTGATGTTTAGTATGTCTTCATCCTGGGAAATTTTCAGACTGACAAATTATGTTCATTATAAAATTAATACGTGTAATCAGTACTGACAGATAAGTGATCTATTGACTAGAGTGAAATTTTACTTTATGGGTATTTGTTAATTCTTTTTACTTACTGGACAGGCTACTCTGCATTGTAACGAGGCACTGTTACATTTTACCAAATTGTGGAATTGCACTTCCTCAGTGAGTGTTTCACTGTTGACTTCTTTTACTCTAGAATCTAGTAGTGTAAGTCCTCAAAATCAGTAACTGACATAATTTTTCTGTTCAGAGTTCTTGGAAGTGATGTAGTGATGATTGACTTTCTGGAAAATGTTTATTGGTTAGTGTTTCATGTAGGGAACAAGATTAACTGCTCTCATGCACCTGCATCTCTTGCAGGTGCATCACAAACTAGATGATCTCATGCATTTGTGTCCATACTGGCCTAGTTTAGGAGAATTAATGACCAGTTCTTCTCCCAAATCCCCATCTTTTCCCACAAAATTTGGAATTATCTTTTTGAAGACTTTGGGATTAAGTGTCTTAAGGAAATTTGCATGATGTTTTTAAGTTTTATATGAATGACTTGGTTCCAAGTACCACAGGTTTCCATAAGTAGAAGTAAATCCGAGCAGTAGAGTATAGGCAGAATTCAGTCATTTACATAAAACATTTGATAGGAGCATACAGATTCTAAGTAATGGAGGTAAACTCTTTGACAAATTCCCTAGTACAAAAAGGTCAAGTTTCATGTTTGTTATCTCTAGAATTCTAGAATGTGCATTCTTAATTCTACACTTAATGTGTCAATTGTGATTTAGAGATGAATCATCCATTCCTACAGTAATGTCTGTAGTAATAGACTGGAGAAAAGTGATTTTTAAAATGTTGTGAGGAACAAATGGATGATCATTGTATTTTAGTCATTAGTAGACATAAGAGATAAATTCAGAGAATTGCAGACCAGTGTGATTGCCAGCGTACTCTTATGTCCTTTTCTTCCATGAATTACTGTAAGTTGAAACGTGTATTTTTTATTTTCCACTGGTATATTTTTATAATATTGGTCCATCTTATTTTAAAAGTTTAGCTTTACCCTTAGGTGTGTGTGTGTATATATATATCTGTGTATATATATATATTTTTTTACATTCACATAATCTTAATACACAAAGAATGGCATTGATACTAAAGTTAATAAAAGTAGTTGAGGAAAAATGTTTCTTTGGCTGAGGAACAAAGCTCCTATTTGATCTTAATTTTATGTCTGTTCAGTTACTTAAATTTAACATTGAATTCTTAGTATGTTTAATATGTTTTGTATGTTGCAAGTAATATAAAATATTCTAGTTCTGATTTGATGGTATAATTTGCTTATTTGAATTATATATCTCCAAGTACCTTTCTAACTCTTGCCTTGAGTACCATAAAAACACATCTATAAAAGAGACTTCCCTGGTGATTCAGTGCTTAAGACACTGCACATATTGCAGGGGGCACAGGTTCAATTCCTGGTTGGGAAATTAAGATCCTGCATGCCACGTGGTGTGGCCAGAAAGGAGGGGAAAAGAAATGATGAAACACATTCATAATCTGTTTTGTCAGTAGAGAAACCTTGTTAATATCAGAAGTCAACTCAGTAACTTATCTTTCTGCTAACAGATTTGTTGGAAAGCCTGCATATGAGCAAAATTATGTATTAATGCCTAGAAAAATTATGACTGCTGTTAGTTAACTTTTATAAACCAAAAAAAGGGTGTTATGGCTTTTGACCCTGTTACATGCATTAAATGAGAAAAATATTAAGAAATAAGATTTAAAAGTAGACAAGAGGGTAGAAAGAACATGCTAGATATCAAGTTCTTTTTTTCTTACAGCTAGTATCCATATAGCTAATACAATTTCTTGATCTAAAATAAAGAAATAATTCTGTTTTTCCAGCTCTTGGAATGATTGGTTTCAGCTTTTATATACCCATTTA
This sequence comes from Madoqua kirkii, assembly GCA_006408675.1. Taxonomy (NCBI): domain Eukaryota; kingdom Metazoa; phylum Chordata; class Mammalia; order Artiodactyla; family Bovidae; genus Madoqua; species Madoqua kirkii. Next base: position 19,267 of record SJYC01059226.1, read on the forward strand.
CATCTTTTCTTTTACTTACAGTTCACGATACAGGTTTGCAGCTAGGGAGCCTATTTTGAATTCCACCTACCCTATTCATATATTAATCTTGGGCCAAGTTAAGTGTTAGCTCAGTTTCATTTGTGAAATAGCCATATTGAACATCATAGGGTGGTTTTGGTGATTAAATGAGATAATATATACAAAGCCATTAGTACATACCTGAAAAGGAATAATGAGTCATTGATGGTTAGACTCAAAAATTGTCAGAATCTGGAGAATATTATATGGGATACTGACTTTCTTATGTGAAATGGGTGATTAATATATAAATGTTCTGTTCCGCATTTGGGTAGTCATAGATTTATTATTGCCTCAGATGATGATATTGTGACATCTATGTTTTCTTTAAAAGAATTGATAGGATATGTTGATCATATACATGCTTCAGTGGTTATTAAGGACAAATAGACCACAAGGGAATGTTCTTTCAGAACATTTTATATTTCTGAACTACCGTTACTAGCACATTGACTTGAAATCTTTAAAAATAGTTAACAGCAAAATTTTATTCTCTTAGAAAGTGATAATTGGGAATAAAAAATAGAAATTATAACTCTAGCCTAACTACTAAAGCCAGTTGAGATATTTGAAATACTTAGGATACAAGTGTTTCTTGTTAGACCTAAAATCTTGCATCTTTTTCTTTTTTTTTTTTTTTTTTTTTTAATTCACAAGTGTTTTCACATTGGCCAGAGTACTTGTAAGTTTGAGGTGACTAGGACATTGCTTTGGGATGAAACAAATATTAAGTACTTTTTAGAGAGTGATTTGAGAGTTAATTTTGTTATGATTTAACTGATATCTTTCACTTTTGCTTAGATTGATGGTGGAAATAGTGTTGTAATATCTTTAAAATAATTTATGTAGATTAGTAAAATAGCATAGAAATTTAAAGCCACTTGATAACTTCTTTTTGTCACATTTTTAGATACCTTGAAGGCGCTTGTTAGTTTAGAAACATAATCATGTATAAAATCTATCTTTAAAATTTTGGATGTGAAAGCCTATAAAACCTACTCCACATGCTGTTTTCCCTCACAAGTTTTTCCAGTTTAGTTGGGGATAGACACAAAGATAAAGACATTTTCTCCTACAACATTCTGTAAAACAGATTTGAATTGACAGAATGGATTTCTCACTGTTCTTTGAGCTTTCATTTTGCTTTATAAATCACTGAATTGTTGAATTCGTGAGACCTAATTTACAGTGACAACAGTCATATTTTGGTAGTTTAGAACATATTTGTATTTAGTACTAAAAAAAATCTTGACAAATTTTATTCTCTCTTTTTTTTTTAACTCACTTCCTCATTCATTCAACCTGGGGCCAGTGCCCCAAGTAAAGGGAATGAACAAGGCAGTTACAGTGCTTTCTCTCATGGTGCTTGCAATGAACAGATTATTGAGTATATTCATCTGCTATAAATTTGATTATAGGACACTTTTTTGCATGTAATAGTTCTTTTTCAGTGTCACTCCCCCCCCCATTTACTCCTAGTGTCTTTGCATTATTATAAGTAATTATAATTATTATAAGTAATGCTGATTTTATACCCACCCCTCACTTTTTAGTGTATAATCTGAAGTACTAGGAATTGTTTGTTCTGCACACATTCTCATTGAAAGCTACTGCTTTTACAGAAACTTTTGTAATACATACATTGTTTGGTAAATGAATGGATATATCCTTTGACATTATATCCTTTAAGGCTTAATAAGTGAAGAGAGAATACAGTAGAAACAGCTACTCTTTAGTACAAGTGGAACACTGTTTCCAGTAGTGGCCTAAAGGTATTTTGATTGACATTTATTGATTCTTTATAAGTAGTATCTTGAAAGAAATTAAGGTAACAGCATGTAACATCTGTGAATAAGTTTATAAGTCACATTATTTCATCCACAAGTTGGAAATTTGAGGTTATTAGGCTCCTGATTAAAGAACAGATTGAATATTTAAGTATTTTTTAAAATTAAAAGGAGTGTAATAGTAGTTGGCCAAGGGGGAAATAAAAGCTTATACCATCTTACTTTGCACCAGATGCTGTGCTTAGAGCTTTTCCAAGTGTTGTCTTATATGGGTGTATGGCATTATAATGGTTATTAGGATAGCTCGAGTTCTCCTTTTTACTGAAGAAAGTAATGAGCTTACTTGGTTAAGTTGGTTTGCTTGGGGTCTCTCACAAAGCCAGTGAATACTAGAGCTGATATTGTGTCCAGTTTTGACTCCAAAGTCCCACATCTTTCCATTTCACCAAGTTTTCATAGTAAATATCCTCCCACTTGATGTTGGTAATACAGGAAGCTAATGGATGCAACATGTTCTAACGTTAGCTTTCAAAACTAGATAGAGTAATTTTATTCTATAGACACCTAAATGGCTTGTGTTTTTATGCTTTTACTTATGGCGTAAGCATTTAGTTTGCTGAAATAAATGGTCCTAGACATACTACTTATGTGTAACATAAAGAATTGAGTTAATTTGAGTTTATGCACAGCTTCTTAAGAATAATATACACAGGCATCTTTAAGGAGTTCAGGTTGCCTAGTGTAACATGTGCTAAGTTTTGCCAAATTGTAACTTCCTTTTCTGCATGTGTGACGCCAGATGCTCATTCCTGTAGATTTTTTTCTTCAATGAATTAATCAGTATTTCTTTTACATGTCACAAAACACCCAAGTAATAGGCAGCTAGACTTTTTCTTCAATTAACTGTCTTTTGCACTTCACAAAATAAGATAGCTCTGATAATTTTTTCGCTATAAATTATATAAAAGCCACAAAATTACAAGAAACTGCTTTTAAGATGGAATTTTAAAATTAATACTGTTTTTCATTTTAGCACTTTTTCAGCCATTAACTCCAGGCTCTCGGGAATTTGAAGATGTTTTAAATATTCTCCACTCATCTTACCTTGAACCAACTTCAGTAGCAAATTTTAACTACAGGCGTGCTTGCTTGATACATAACGAACTTTTGGAAAAGGAGGTATGTTTTAGATTGTGCCTTTTGTAAGATTCTTCAGAACCTGTTAATAGCCTGGTATTTGTTTTAGTTTTTTAAAAGAAGCTGAAGTTCTTAGGAAAGCCAAATTATGAAAGGGAAAAACAAGATTAAATGACGTGTTTTTTCCCCTAAACACTGTTGATACTGCACTGCATTTATCTGTTACTGTGTGATTGTATAAAATAACTTCTTTTACTAAAAATGAATCTTAAGCATAGTGATAACTTCTGTTAGTGGCTTCATTGTAAGTTCATCAGAAGGCTCTTTGATCTTTCAAGCACATGTTAAGTGCAATCTCAAAGAGTGTGTTGTGTCTTAAGTTCCAAGGTTAATGAAAAAATGTGCATTTATTTTTAGGATATGTTTAATTTGTCCCTTAATTATTGCCAGGTAATTGAATTTAATATCATTAGTAGGAATTCTTAATGAGAAAGTGAGAAAAAAGGGAAGTATTTGAGCCTTTTAGGTAGTGAATTAAAGTTTCATGTACAAATTAGAATACTGTTTTGAGTTTTGGTTTAGGAAAATCCGTAATAATCTTGGAGTTAATACAAATGACATGTTTGGAAGCATTTGATGTGTATACTGCTTTCTAATGTACATGAAGTGCTATTAATTTTGTACTTTTAAAATTGGTTAATCCAGTGCTATCAGTATTTAACTTGAAAGGATCCCTAAAGTAGCTAGATGTTACTGGCTCCCAGAGAAAATTAAAACCTTGGTAGTTTGATGTGGTTTCATGGTATGATAGGGATTATTTGTTAATTTATATGAAAATTTAGTCTAAAACTTCGTTATATTATTGAAGATCAGTAATAGCCTGAATATTGCATGTAAATCTGTTAGATACAGGCTGCATATCTATATGTGTCTAAAAGTGAATGCTAGCAGTTCAGGGTGACTTAGATCAGATGTACTTAGATCAAGTCACTCTTATGTGTATGGAGCATGGCTTATGTATTTGAGTTGCAAAGAAATGAAACATTTTTCCTTGTTCTAATTGAGTTTATAGTCTAGAAGTTGGTCATTAAACAAAGATTTATTAAGCCACCTACTATATGCAATGGGTCATCCCTGGTGGCTCAATGTTAAATAATCTGCATGTTAATGCAGGAGATGTCTGTTCGATCCCTGGGTCAAGAAGATCCTCTGGAGAAGGAAATGGCAGCCCTCTCTAGTATTCTTGCCTGGGAAATGCCATGGACAGACAAGCCTGGCAGACTATAGTCCATGTAGTCACAAAGAATCAAACACCACTCAGCAATGAAAACAACAACTATATGCTATGCACCATGTCAGATAAAACAAGAAATCCAAAGATAATCAAAATATGAACTAAAAAATCTATGAGAGGGACTTCCTGGTGGTCCAATGGTTAAGAATCAGCCTGCCAGTACAGAGGGACACAAGTTTGATCCCTTGTACAGAAAAATCCTACATGCCATGAGGCAGCTGAACCCATGTGCCACAACTCTTAAGCTGCTCTAGAGCTGGAGAGCCACAGCTCCTGAGGCCTGAGAGCCCTAGAGCCTGTGCTCTGCAACAGGAGAAGCCGCTGCAGTGAGGAGTTCCACTGGAAGAGTAGCCCGTGCTTGCCACAACTAGAAAAAGCCCGTGGCAGCACTGAAGAACCACTGCAGCTTTTAAAAAAAAGGTGTGGTAAGATTTTAATAGAATTCTGGTTAAAATTGTTCAGCACTAGAGGCTTATTTGACTATATTTTAAGGCTAAAGAGCCAATTATAATGAAAAAATGAAGTGCAGAGATTTCAGGGAGAGAAAAGATAATTTCCATTTTGGTAGGTTTGAAATTTTTTTGCTGTGCCTCACAGCTTGTGGGATCTTGGTTCCCGGACCAGGGATCATAATTGGGTGCCCAGCAGTGGAAGTGCAGAGTCCTAATGACTGGATCACCAAGGAAGTGTTGATCTGGAATTTCTGAGAAATAAAATTCCTGAAACTCTTTACTTGAACAACATAGGCATGTGCTAAGGCATTGTTACAGATTTAATTTCATTTAGTTTACAGAAAAGCGAAGAGAACTGAAGTTTGATGGTCGTTTAGATAAAGAACTTTCAGAATCCTATGCATTTCTGATGGTTGATCGGTATAAGGTAAGTGAATTCATTTTATAAAAAATAATTTGAAAATGTTTGCATTGTAGGTTACTAAATTTGCAATTATTTGATAACACTTGATTTCTATAAACTAACAGTTTGTTGGTATATAAATGGAAAAAGTGATTTAGTAACACAAAGTATTTCATTGTTGTGATTTGTTTTTCTATATATTCATTTTT
>SJYC01059227.1:0-51002 GCA_006408675.1 Madoqua kirkii
ATAAGTTAAATAAGCAGGGTGACAATATACAGCCTTTTCGTACTCCTTTTCCTATTTGGAACCAGTCTGTTCCATGTCCAGTTCTAACTGTTCCTTCTGGACCTGTGTACAGATTTCTCAGGAGGCAGGTCAGGTGGTCTGGTATTCCCATCTCTTTAAGAATTTTTCCTAATTTGTTGTGATCCACACAGTCAAAGACTTTGGTGTAGTCAATAAAGAAGAGTAGATGTTTTTCTGGCACTCTCTTGCTTTTTCCGTGATCAAGTGGATGTTGGCGATTTGATCTCTGGTTCCTCTGCCTTTTCTAAAGTCAGCTTGAACATCTGGAAGTTTATGGTTCATGTACTGTTGAAGCCTGGCTTGGAGAATTTCGAGCATTACTTTACTAGCATATGTGATGAATGCAGTTTGCGGTAGTGTGAGCATTCTTTGGCATTGTCTTTCTTTGGGATTGGAATGAAAATGGACCTTTACCAGTCCTGTGGGCCACTGCTGAATTTTCCAAATTTTCTGGCATATTGAGTGCAGCACTTTCACGGCATCGTCTTTTAGTATTTGAAATAGCTCAACTGGAGTTCTCACACCTCCACCAACTTTGTATATAGTGATGCTTCCTAATAATATACCTTTCTTATATTTTTTTGCTTCCCTTGTTTATTTTAAATGGTTTTCAAAGGTGGACTCAGGAATTCTTTTATTGCAGGTTAACATTTTAGGTAGCCTGAAATTGTTTTGCTGCTTGGCTCTTGAGACATAATAGAGAGCATCTTTTTTGCATAACTTGGCTATCTTCCTCAATATCTGGTCCTTTGTTTGTAAATGCCTTCACATTTTAATCCCTTATAGTTGACTACTAAAATTATCAAAGAGGAGACCCAGAGGTCCATCTGACTTATTTATGATATTTCACTGGGTAAGAGGTTCACAGGGCTGTTGGACATTGTTTTTGTTGACAGCTCTCTGTCCGTGTTTGTTCCCCATGTCATCATCTAATGCTTAGGGTTTTTGTAAAACGTAGGGCTTTACCTGAATTTTCCGAACTCTGACATAGTTGAACTGATAATCCAGTTTGTTGCACATCCATCTATTCTCTTCTCTCTATTAAGGTGTTAACTTGATCAGTATTATAGAAAACTTAACAATTTAGCTTTTGACGTTTTTAAAGGTACTGAATTGGAAGGACTTATGCTAAAGCTGAAACTCCAATACTTTGGCCACCTCATGCAAAGAGTTGACTCACTGGAAAAGACTCTGATGCTGGGAGGGATTGGGGGCAGGAGGAGAAGGGGATGACTGAGGATGAGAAGGCCGGATGGCATCACCGACTCAATGGACGTGAGTCTGAGTGAACTCCGGGAGTTGGTGATGGACAGGGAGGACTGGCGTGCTGCGATTCATGGGGTCGCGAAGAGTTGGACACGACTGCGCGACTGAACTGAACTGAACTGAACTTTCTCTCTGGGAAGTGGAAATTTCTTTTTCTACCTAATATCGTCAATCAGAAACTAAGCATCACATTATCCATGGTACACATCTGGGGTGAATAATTTGTTTTTTAGTTATAGATAAATACCTCAGATACTTAATATTCTTTAATTTGTTTTTTGTATTTTTTTGCTTCATTCTTTTAATACTAATTTAAACCGGTTTTATATGACTTGGCCCCTTCCAGATACTGGCATTCATATTCCTTATCAGTTACTAGATGATGCAAATCTTTTTTCAGCTTAGTTTTTCTCTTAAGGATTGGCCAACACAATATGTGTAGAAGAAGCTTATCATGGTATAGTTTGGTCTGTGCATTTTTATACCAGTTATCATGGCACAAGTCATTGAAGAATGAGTGAATGCATGGTTTTGTTGTTTAGCCAATATGTCATTGTTATCTTAGTCTTGTGTCTGTCCAGGGAGCTTAACTTGGGTTGAGCTGTCCTCGACTTGTAAATACCTCTACTTTCCATGGAAAGCTAATTTTTGCCGTTTAGAGAAAGTAGGATCATAAAATTGTTCACTGCATTCACAATTAGGATGATGGTTCATAAATAAGTTTTAATGACATCATCTCTGGGGATTTTTTTTTCTCTCCAGCAAAAGCACTTTAGATTAAGTCATTCAGACTTTTGTAATTATTGCTACCACCATCATTATCACCATTGTCATTTTCTTCCAGATAGGTTCATAAGGCTTCTTTAGTAGAAAAATTGACTAACAGTTACGCTTTATAAATGCTTTTGTATGTTACCTTAGCTTTCTTTGACTGATAAACAGAATCACAAAAATGAATATATTCTGAAATGAAATACAGGATGGCTCCTTTCATTGTATTTTTATGATACTATTCTGAATTTATTAAAACAAAATACATAGTTCAGAGAAAGAAGATACTTTGGGAAAAAATTGTTTCCATAGTTTGGAAGTGCTTAATTAATTATGTTTCTTAAAAAACATGATTCGTGCTGTTGATTTTACTAAACCTGTTTTTGTGTGATGTATAAGAAAGGGTGTGGTACGAATACTTTAATATTCTGACTAAGGAATTCATGTATTTATAATTCATGTACAGCCAGGTTTTAAATAAAATATTCAGCAACATGTTTTCAGTACATTCAATGGTAAAATTTTTCTGACCACAACTTAGTGTTTCTTGAATGATATCAGTAAGAACATGTCTTTGAAACTTAGTTTTTTAGCTTTCTTTGACTGATAAACAGAATCACAAAAATGAATATATTCTGAAATGAAATACAGGATGGCTCCTTTCATTGTATTTTTATGATACTATTCTGAATTTATTAAAACAAAATACATAGTTCAGAGAAAGAAGATACTTTGGGAAAAAATTGTTTCCATAGTTTGGAAGTGCTTAATTAATTATGTTTCTTAAAAAACATGATTCGTGCTGTTGATTTTACTAAACCTGTTTTTGTGTGATGTATAAGAAAGGGTGTGGTACGAATACTTTAATATTCTGACTAAGGAATTCATGTATTTATAATTCATGTACAGCCAGGTTTTAAATAAAATATTCAGCAACATGTTTTCAGTACATTCAATGGTAAAATTTTTCTGACCACAACTTAGTGTTTCTTGAATGATATCAGTAAGAACATGTCTTTGAAACTTAGTTTTTTCTTTAATCATATTAGTAAGAACTTGGTATGTTTCAGAATTTTGAGGCATCATAGAGAGACTCATTGGAAAAGACTTTGATGCTGGGAGGGATTGGGGACAGGAGGAGAAGGGGACGACAGAGGACAAGATGGCTGGATGGCATCACTGACTCGATGGAGGTGAGTCTGAGTGAACTCTGAGAGTTGTGATGGACAGGGAGGCCTGGCATGCTGTGATTCATGGGTCACAGAGAGTTGGACACGACTAAGCGACTGAACTGAACTGAAAGCCAACTTTTTCACTCTCTTCTTTCACTTTCATAAAGAGACTCTTTTGTTGCTGTTCACTTTCTGCCATAAGGGTGGTGTCATCTGCATATCTGAGGTTAGTGATATTTCTCCCAGCAATCTTGATTCTAGCTTCTTCCAGCCCAGCGTTTCTCATGATACACTCTGCATAGAAGTTAAATAAGCAGGTGACAATATGCAGCCTTGATGTACTCCTTTTCCTATTTGGAACCAGTCTGTTGTTCCATGTCCAGTTCTAACTGTTGCTTCCTGACCTGCATATAGGTTTCTCAAGAGACAGGTCAGGTGGTCTGGTATTCCTGTTTCTTTCAGAATTTTCCGCAGTTTGTTGTGATCCACACAGTCAAAGGCTTTGGCATAGTCAATAGCAGAAATAGATGTTTTTCTGGAACTCTCTTGCTTTTTCGATGATCCATCAGATATTGGCAATTTGATCGCTGGTTCTGCTGCCTTTCCTAAAACCAGCTTGAACATCTGGAAGTTTACGGTTCATATATTATTGAAGCCTGGCTTGAGGAATTTTCAGCATTACTTTACTTGCATGTGAGATAATTTAAGCATTCTTTGGCATTGCCTTTCTTTCGGCTTGGAATGAAAACTGACCTTTTCCAGTACTGTGATCACTGCTGAGTTTTCCAAATTTTATTGAGGGCAGCACTTTCACAGCATCATTTTTCAGAATTTGAAAGAACTCAACTGGAATTCCATCACCTCCACTAGCTTCATTCGTAGTGATTTCTTGGTCATGAAGATCTTTTTTGTATAGTTCTTCTGTGTATTCTTGCCACCTCTTCTTAATATCTTCTGCTTCTGTTAATATCTTCTTAATATCTTCTGTTCTCTTGATGAAAGTGAAAGAGGAGAGTGAAAAAGTTGGCTTAAAGCTCAATATTCAGAAAACTAAGATCACGGCATCTGGTCCCATCACTTCATGGGAAACAGATGGGAAAACAGTGGAAATGGTGTCAGACTTTATTTTTTGGGGGTCCAAAATCACTGTAGATGATGATTGCAGCCATGAAATTAAAAGACACTTACTCCTTGGAAGGAAAGTTATGACCAACCTAGACAGCATGTTGAAAAGCAGAGATATTACTTTGCCAGCAAAGGTCCATCTAGTCAAGGCTATGATTTTTCCAGTGGTCATGGATGGATATGAGAGTTGGACTATGAAGAAAGCTGAGTGCTGAAGAATTGATGCTTTTGAACTGTGGTGTTGGAGAAGACTCTTGAGAGTCCCTTGGACTGCAAGGAGATCCAACCAGTGCATTCTAAAGGAGATCAGTCCTTGGTGTTCTTCGGAAGGACTGATGCTGAAGCTGTAACTTCAATACTTTGGACACCTGATACAGAGAACTGATTCATTGGACGAGACCCTGGTGCTGGAAAAGATTGAAGACAGGAAGAGAAAGGGACAACAGATGATGAGATGGTTGGATGGCATCACCGACTTGATAGACATGAGTTTGAGTCTTGGTGTTGGTGATGGACAGGAAAGCCTGGCAACTGCATTCCATGGGGTGACAGAGAGTTTGACATGACTGAGTGACTTAATTGCACTGACCTGTGGAGATGAAACGGGACCGTGAGCCAAGAAATGCAGGCTGGAAAAAGGAAATGGGGACTGGCCCCCGCAAGGAGTGCAAGCTTGCTGGCCCCTTCACTTTGATCCAGTGAGACCCCTTCAGACTTCTGATCCCAGAACTGTAATGGAATAAATGTGCATGTTGTAAGCCACTAAGTTTATGGCAGATTGATATAACAGAAACAGAAAAAAAAATACACACTGTGTTTACCATTTTCATAATGTTTTCACATCCATTCAGTTCAGTTCAGTTGCTCAGTCATATCCGACTCTGCGACTCCATGAACCGCAGCACACCAGGCTTCCCTGTCCATTGCCAACTCCTGGAGTTTACTCAAACTCATGTCCATTGAGTCAGTGATGCCATCCAGCCATCTCATCCTCTGTCGTCCCCTTCTCCTCCTGCCTTCAGTCTTTCCCAGCATCAAGCTCTCTTCGAATGAGTGAGTTTTTCGCATCAGGTGGCCAAAGTATTACCTCCGTAATATATCCGTGCAGTAACTCTGTGAGATAGACATGGTTGCCATTCTTATTTCTGTTTGATAGACAGGAAGAATGAGGCTCAGAGAGTTTTGCCTGAGGCCGCACAGCTAGTCCGGGCGCCGTGAACACTGGCCCTCGAGACGGGCTCGCACGTAGCTGTGCCCTCTCCATGCTCAGCCCTTAGAACCCTCACATCGGGAAGCCGACCGGATTCCAGGGTGTCTGCCGCTTCCCCTGCAGAGTCTCCTGCCCCAGGCTGGTGGGGTTCTGATGCTCCTCCCTTCCCATCAGAGTCCGGACTCCTCTGAGCCCCCTCCTCTGATTGCCCCCACCCCGCCTCAGCACTGTCAGGGGCCTTAACAAGGACTGGAATCCCCTGCCTCTGTGAGAAGTCCACCCAGTCTCCTCGGTGGACCCCCGCAGGGTCTCCAGTCCACCCTGAACCCTCTTCCCTGGGTCGGCCAGAGCTGTGTGCAGTTGTACGAGGCCTTGCTGCTCTGTCCCCGACCTGCTGAGCCCTCTGCTCTCCAGCTGTTCCCCCCGGCCTTCCAGATGGAGCATGGGTTCACAGAGAAGCCTTCCCTCGTCCCCGGCCTCTGTCTCCCGTTTCTCTTGTTGATGAAGTCTCCTTCCCGTGAATTCACTGCCTGCACGCTCTGCAGGAGCTCTTGAGTGTGTTTGTTCTCCCGCAGAGTCCAGTCTCCAGGCCTCAGGCCAGCCCGTCCTCTCCCCGTGTCCCCGTTGCTCTGAGTGCCATCTGTTGGCAAGCAGGGGGTCTGGTTATGGCTAGTGTGGGTGGACCTGTGTCCCCGTTGCTCTGAGTGCCATCTGCTGGCAAGCTGGGGGGTCTGGTTGTGGTTACTGTGGGTGGACCCGTGTCCCCGTTGCTCTGAGTGCCGTCTGCTGGCAAGCTGGGGGGTCTGGTTATGGTTAGTGTGGGTGGACCCGTGTCCCCGTTGCTCTGAGTGCCGTCTGCTGGCAAGTGGGGGGTCTGGTTGTGGTTAGTGTGGGTGGACCCGTGTCCCCGTTGCTCTGAGTGCCGTCTGCTGGCAAGCTGGGGGTCTGGTTGTGGTTACTGTGGGTGGACCCGTGTCCCTGTTGCTCTGAGTGCCATCTGCTGGCAAGCTGGGGGTCTGGTTGTGGTTAGTGTTGGGGGAGAGTTTAGGCTCCTCACTGGGCTTTGCACCCCTCATGGGCTGAGCCACGTTTTTCCCTGTGGTGTTGGCCCCTTTAGGGAGATTATCTTTTAAAGCTTTCCATCTTGCTAGGATGCCCTTTTTCTATCCTTTGGCTAGGGGAGCAGTCTTTTACTGTTGTTATTGATTTTGTCTGTGCCCATTGGCATTTCCACATCGTTCGCTTTTTTTCAGCTCCAAATCTGGGATAAACGAGACAAAAAGGAAAGCGGATCTACTGTTTGTTTTTGAAGGCACTTCCACGCTGTTGTCCGTAGTGGCTGCACCCATTTACATGCCCACCAGTAGTGTAAGAGTTCCCTTTAATCTATACCGTCTCAGTCCCATTATTGGGCATACATCCAGAGAAAACCATAATTTAAAAAGATGCATGTACCCCAGTGTTGCCAGCAGCACTATTACAGTAGCCAAGACATGAAAACCACCGAAATGACCATTGGCAGACAAGTGAATAAAGAAGGTGTGGTGTGTATATATATATATCCACATATGTTAGAACATTATTCAGCCATGAAAAAGAATGGAATCATGCCATTTGCAGCAACGTGGATGAACCTAGAGATGATCATACTAAAGCAGAGAAAGACAGATATCATATGTCATTAATATTTAGAATCCAAAACAGTGGCACAAATGAGATTATTTATGAAAGAAATGGAATCACAGATGTAGAAAATAAACTTAAGGTTATCAGGGGGGAAATGGTGGAGGGTAGGAATAAACTGGGAGATTGGAACTGATACACACATTATATATGCACAATATATAAAATGACCAGCAGGTACCTACTGTATGGCGCAGGAAACTGTATACTCACTGTTTTATAATAACCTGCAAGGGAAAAGAGTCTGTAGAAGAATATGTTATATATACATATAGCATATTCTATATATATGTGTGTGTTTTATTTATACATGTATATAGGTAACTGAGTTACTTTGCTATGTACCTGAAACTAACACAACATTGTAAGTCATTATACTTCAATTAAAAAAAAATACCTAAGGAATAACAAAAAAATAAAAGGGAAAAGGAAATGAGAGAACTCACCACCTAGTCCTTCCTTTGGGCCTAAGGTTCATAGCTTGTCTGCCTATAAGTCTTCTTGGTGTGTTTTAAATACAATGCCCAGGGTTTTTAGTTGTACTTAGTGAGAGGATGAGAGATACCCAAGTCCACTTCCCAGAAGTGGAATCCCGTGCCTGTGTTTTTAAAATGCATCGCGTGTTATCAGGACCGAGAGCTGACCTGCTGCCATCACGCCCCCTCCATCCTGCTGGGACGCCGCGGCCAGATCTGTTCTCCTGCTTTGCTGCCACTTACAGCTGCGCATTTACATAAAAGGCTCATGCTGCTGTGTCTTGGGTCATTTTCTTTTTTCATCTATTCACTTTGTTTCGTAGAAGACAAAAATTTATGTCTTATGGCTGCCCTCTTCCAGTCATAGGTTTATCATAACTTGTGGTTAAATCAATATTACATATAACATATGTAGTTATATAAATATGTAAATTTTTAGCACTGGGACATCCTTTTTCATTTCCTTTTTGTACAGCTTTTTTTTTTTCCTTTGGATTTTTTTCTTTCCATCTGCTTACCTATAATTGATGCCTCTTTCAGATACTTTGACAGGGTTGTAAACATCCTCTCAGTATGGCCAAACAAATTAAGTCATTTATCAGTTCCACCTTTTATTTATTTATTTTAAGGCACACCTTCTGGAGCCGTCCATCTTCCTCTTCTAATCTGGGCTGAGCTTTCTGTGTCTCTGCCCAGCTTTACTCCACGGGGGCTTCTTCCAGTCACCACCCTGGAAATTCTCTTTGCTGCTTTCTTATGCTGTATCTCAGAGTCTCTAGGCCTCATATATTCCTTTTCTTAATTTATAACTTCATTTAGGTGATACACATTCTTTGAGCTCACTTAGAATGGATACCTGGGATGCAAACTTTAAAAATATTTATCTACTTAACATATTTTTATCCCAACTTTAAATGTTATTGGTGGATTAGGGTAGATTTTTCTGGTTGGATATCATTTTTTTCCATAGAATGTGAAGTACTTTTATACTTACTTCTGAGTTCTAGTGTTGCTGTTGAGATTTTCAGCATAATACAATTGTGATTCCTTGCATGCGTCCTTTCTCCTATGCTCACACACCCAGAGAAGCACTTTTTGTTCGTATTGTTTTGTAGCCACAGGCTTCCCATTTGGATGAGTAAAGAATCTGATCCAAGAATTTGGATCGGTAAAGATTCTGTGTGCCAAGCAGGAGACATGGGTTCAGTCCCTGGGCCTGGAAGATCCCTGAGGAAGGAAATGGCAACTCACACCAATATTCTCGCCTGGGAAATTCCACAGACAGAGAAGTCTGGCAGGCTCCAGTCCATCGGGTTGCAAAAGAGTCGGACATGACTTAGGGACTAAACAATAACCACAACCACTGGGTGGTATAGCTCATTGTGGGTCTTTTGAAATTCTTTTTCTTGAGTCCTTGGTGGATCTTTGAATCAGGGTTTCATTTTTCAGTTCTGAAAAAGTTTTTGAACAGTTTTTCTCACATATTTTTGCCTTTTATCTCCTCTGTATCCTTTTTTTTATTGGAACAGTTCTTGGTCTTGGTCTAATCCTATAGATTTCCTTTTTACTTGGATTATTTATTCATTTTATTTTTTTTTCCCTAGAAGATTTCTTTCCTCAGCTTTTCTTTTAGCCAATCAATTGAAGTTATATTTCTACTCAAAAATTATTAGTTTCTATGACTGTTCTCTTAATTGTTCCTTTTTATAGCTCCCAGTTCTTATTTTATATATGATAATATGTAAAATGTTTATATTTTCCCTGTGCCCTGCTTTGCCTCTATTTTCTTCTGGTCTTGATTTCCCCGTCTGCATTGATCACTGTTTTTCCTAGTTGAGACTTTGCAGCGCCTTGAAGCATAATAACCTGTTAAGATGGGCAGGTTTAGGGGGCCACCTGACAGATCACTTGGGGGAAGTGTGCGTGCTGCTTGCAGGGGCACTGAGGCAGGGGGCAGCTTGGAGAGCCCTGGAGCTGCTTCAGCTTGCAGGGTTTGGTTGGGAAGGAGTGGAGCCTAGCGAGACATGTACCTAACATGATGGAGAAGGTCAAGTAATCATGTTTCTTGCTTGTTTTGTTAAATACTTGAGGTTCTTCTATAAGCCTGAGGTCTCCAGTTTAAAATTGCATGCACAATTTTGTCAGTAGGAGCATGTGTTGTTGCTCCTAGAAAGGCACCCATTATTTTTCATGTGGGTGAAATGATACTGTGATCCCCAAAGTAAAGGTCACCTGGGAAACCATTGAAATTGATTTGCACAGCCCGCCCAAATAAACGCCCTTTCATCCACATTCTACCCCTTTTCAAAACATGGCTCAAATCTCACTTCACTCTTAAATTCTTTATCAATTTGATCCTGAAATGGGCTCCTCTTTTGAACTCCTATAGCAGTTATTGGCTGTGTAATTCACTGTTCAGTTTGCTGCACGCTGTCTCATTTTAGCTTACCTAGTATGGTCAGATTTTTTCAGTCTTTTATTAGACCTGTCAAATATTTATATGGCAGGTAAGAGTAGCTGGAGTTAGCATCCCCCAGATTTTGTTTACTAACACTGGCCTTCAAGAGGTAATATGTCAGGTTCCACATCTACGAAAGGAAGACAGTAAATGTGGTTTCCTTATAGGAGTGCTGGGAATTTTCAGTGAATAGATGTGCATGAAGTGCTTATTAGCATGAGACCTGGTGCCATGTGGTCTCCTGAGGAAGGGGCCCTATTCCTAATAGAATGCTGAGCTCAGCTTAGGAGCAGAGGAAGTATCTTTTTGAATTGAAGAAGATAATGAAATGAAATGACAGGTTCAACTTTATATACCCCCATACATACAAGTACCATCTTCTGTCTTTTGATCGTTTTGTGTGTGTGTGTGTGTGTGTGTGTGTGTGTGTGTGTGTGTGTGTGTGTTTAAAGCCTAGTCATGTGGATAGCCCTAGAGTCTGTCATACAGTGTGGAAGTCAGAAAGAGAAAGACAAATATCATATATGAATGCATAGATATGGAATCGAGGAAAAGGGCCCAGGTGAACTTATTTGCAGGGCAGGAAGAGAGGCACAGGCGTGGAGAACGGGCTTGTGGCCACAGTGCGGGGAGGAGAGGGTGGGCTGAACTGGGAGAGTAGCACTGACATTTGCACACTACCGAGTGTAAAGCAGATAGCAGTGGCCCACTGCCGCATAGCAAGGGAGCTCAGCTCAGCGCTCTGTATCACCTAGATGGGTGGGATGCTGGGGTAGGATGCTCAAGACGGAGGGGACGTATGTACACATACAGGTGATTCCCTTTGTTATATAGCAGAAACTAACACAGTATCATGAAACAATTATACTCCAACAATAAAAACATAAGTGAATAAAGTAAAACCTTTCTGAGCATTAATTAGCTCTGTCTAACTGATGTTGAAGCACCTCCGCGTAGCAGGCAGAGGGGCATCATCTCGTGGTGTCACTGAAATCATTTTCAACAACCACAGCCTCCCACTGACTGATAAGCTTACTAGCAGGTTCATGGATTTTTCTATTTTAATTATAGAAAATCTGTGTTAATTAGTAATAACAATTCAACTGTCATGCTTTCACTTACTCTGTGCACCCATCCCCTCCTGCTGAGCTGTGTTATGTCCCCGCTGTGGGGTGTGGTAGCTGTTGATTCCCCTAGACTGTCATTTTTGCCTAAATCCCTGATGCGTGGCCTTCAGTCATTTATAGACAAATCTGAAGATATGTCTTATGAAATCAGACGTCTTTTTCACCAGTGTGTGTTTCCTAGTTGTGTCTTAAAGCTCAGTCATGCCACAATCATATCAATTGGTAAAACATATTAATTTTTAAATTCACTTGTGTTTGGGTAGCAGTGTTTGTTTTACCTTTGCCTGCTGAGTTAGGGCATCCCTGTAAAATGACACAGACTTTTACTCCTGCACTGACTTTCCAGAAAGCTTTACATTCTGTTTTTGTTATAGGTCTTCATCAGTTTCTTGAAGTTCCCTTTGTGGATTTTTAATGGTACCCACAATCTGCTTTGTTTTAGGATACTCCTGGGAAACAGAAGTTGTGTCTAAGGCTAAGGCTCCATGCCTCTTTGCATCCTTGTACAGGGTTGTGTTTAAAACAAAAAATCTGGGCTAATATTCCTGTTCAATTTTAGTTCAGTTCAGTTGCTCAGCTGTATCCGACTCTTTGTGATCCCATGAATCACAGCATGCCAGGCCTCCCTGTCCATCACCAACTCCTGGAGTTCACTCAGATTCACGTCCATCGAGTCCATGATGCCATCCAGCCATCTCATCCTCTGTCGTCCCCTTCTCCTCCTGCCCCCAATCCCTCCTAGCATCAGAGTCTTTTCCAATGAGTCAGCTCTTCGCATGAGGTGGCCAAAGTACTGGAGTTTCAGCTTTAGTATCATTCCTTCCAAAGAAATCCCAGGGCTGATCTCCTTCAGAATGGACTGGTTGGATCTCCTTGCAGTGCAAGGGATTCTCAAGAGTCTTTTCCAACACCACAGTTCAAAAGCATCAATTCTTCGGTGCTCAGCCTTCTTCACAGTCCAACTCTCACACCCATACATGACCACAGGAAAAACCACAGCCTTGACTAGATGGACCTTAGTCCGCAAAGTAATATCTCTGCTTTTGAATATGCTATCTAGATTGATCATAACTTTTCTTCCAAGGAATAAGCAGCTTTTAATTTCATAGCTGAAGTCACCATCTGCAGTGATTTTGGAGCCCAAAAAATAAAGTCTGGCACTGTTTCCACTGTTTCCCCATCTATTTCCCATGAAGTGATGGGACTGGTTGTACTTAATTTGATAGGCATTTACTGAAACGAGTTGTAACATAAACTAAAATCTTGATACTCATTTGATCACTGCATAAATCAGACATTCCTTTGATTTACAAAGAAGTATTTAACTTGCAGTGCTCATGAGGAGGACAGACTAGACAGAACAGAACGTGGTTCAGTTTACTTTCAAGGTACAGTTTATCTCTTCCTAAGATAACTGAACAGCAGCCTGCCTTCTTGTTACACTTCACAGCTTGGGAAGCACCCTCACCAGGGGTTTATTATCCTTTACAGCAACTCTGTGTTTATGGTTGTTATTACTGTCTTCAGTTTATAGAGGAAAAAAGTTAGATAGGCAGGTTAAAGGACTCGCTACTTAATTTACTTAATTAGATACTTAATTAACCAGTCATGGAAGAGCTGGATCTCAGACCTATAGTTGTGACCACAGATTCTTTCCCTCTTTCTGCTATATCTTATTTCCAGCATTAGTTTCAAAAAATTATTTATACAAAAAGAAGTAAACTGACTTCAGTTTATGGGGTAGCAAAAAAAATCCATTTGAAATCAAAGACCTTGGCAGTATTTCTGTCAATTTTATAAGAAGAATATTTACTTATAGTTTGCTAGGGTAAGTTTCTGCATTTTATTCTGTGTACAGGTTATATTTATAAAAAGGAAAATAAAGCTACTGCCCTGTGTTATGTTATAAGGTCACTGTCCCTTTGTTTTCTCTTTATTGGCTATAAATAACACTCTGTTGGAGACTTTATAATTGCATATTGAGCCTCACAGCACTAGTTTCTAATTGAATATAAACTATGTGGTTTTGCTTGTGTCTGCATAAAATTAAAATGTCTTCCTTCCTGTTTTAATAATTTGTCTGAAGGACATTTATATTTTGATGTTTATAAATTTATAAATAGGAATTTTAAGCTATCATTTTGTTTTGGTATATTTTTTCCATTGAGTTCGAAACTGCACCAAGTACCCACCGCACTTACTTTTCAATCTTTTAAGGGTTGGGAAAGCTTAAATCAAAGCTTTCAAACATGAGACTTGGAAAAATCAAACAATCCCGAGAATGTTAAAATTGCTTTCTCATTGTTTATAAGGAACAGTGATTTTGAAGCAGGACATTTTACTTTGAACATATAATTAACCATTAACCCATTTTGCTTGTTTTTCCTGTGGTATTTTTCATGTGCTGGGCCTATAATATAAAAAATGGGACCCCTCTCATGGGCTAGGCTCTGTCAGAGATACTGGATGCACTGTACTTAACTAATGAGACACGTCTTAGACTTGAAAGTGAGAGTAGCTAATAATCTAGATAGCTATAAAGTAATGTGGCTTCCCACATGGCGCTAGTGGTAAACAACCCGCCTGCCAGTGCAGAAGACTTGAGAGGCAAGTTCGATTCCTGGGTCGGGAAGATCCCCTGGAGAAGGGAGTGGCTACCCGCTCCAGTGTTCTTGCCTGGGAAATCCCATGGACAGTGGAGCCTTGCGGGCTTCAGTCCATGGAGTCGCAGAGAGGTGGACATGACCAAGGGGACTTAGCGCACACACATAAAATAACAGGTATGTAAAAACAGAAATGACAAGGGTAGATAGGAGAGAATAAAAGACAAGACCTAATCTAAACTGGTGAGACCTGCAAAGCCTCATTGAGGAAGTTTTTAAATAGCATTAGAGGGAGTTCGAAGTAAGGACTTCGGTGCCAGTGGTCACGGTGTGTCCCTGAGACAGGATGGGTGTGTGATTGGAAGGAGGTGGGTGCTGGGGTTGAGAGCGGGATGGGCAGAGTTGGACAGTAAGTTTGGGCAAGTATGGACTGGAAGGCATTCGTAGATTATATCCTGTATTCATTTCCTGGGGCTGCTGAAACAAATGTTCACAATCGTGAAGGCTTAACAACAGAAATGTATTCTCTCGCAGTGTCAGTGGCCAGAAATTGGAAATAAAAGTGTCTTTGTGTGGCAGTGTAGGGGAGATGTGTTCCTTGCCTCGTCCAAATCCTGGTGGCTTCTGGCAGCGCTGGGTGGTGGCTGCTGCATCCGGTTCTGTTCCGTCTCTACTGTATGTCCAGCTGTGCCTCTTACTTCTGAGGATAATGGTGATGGCGTTTAGGGGCTTCCCAAACAATCCAGGGTGCTCTCTTCATTTCAAGATTCTTTACTTAATCACCATCACAGAGACTTTTTTTTTCCTAAGTAACATGGTGACATTCACAGATTATAGGGACTTGATGTGATATCTTTTGAGGGGCGTTTATCAGCCTACCACACCGATCCAGAGTTTATTTCCTCTCTTACCCTTTGACCTTATTAAAATATCTTTCTTTGTCTACATGCAGGCCGTGCGTGTGTTGTGCATGCTTCACTCCTTAACCAAGGATGCTTCTCATCTCATCCCCCTTGCTTGGAATAGGCATATAGGCATCTCAGCCCATTGAGGTCCCAGGAGAGGCTTTCTCTGGGCTTCTGGGGAAGCGTCTCCTCATTCTCTGAAAGATTCCTAAACACAAGTCTCCACGCCTTCTCTGGCTACTGTCTTTTGAAGATGCAAAGCAGGGACTCACAGTCATCGTGCTCTCACCTGAAGGACAGAACAGATAGGTAAAGGAGGGTAAATCACAGAGAATCACAGGGAATCCAGCCAGAACTGGTCAGCCCTGCAGCCTTAACAGTCTCTGGATTTCCATCCATAGAAGTCAGTGCATTTTGTTAGCATTTAAAGTGGTTTGAGTTGGGGTTCATGCAGCTGGCAGCCTACAACATCTCTTGGATGGGCTGTGGCAAGGAATTTGGGTTTTATTTGCTGTGAAATGGAAGTTTTGATTTAGGTTTCAAAGCCTCACTGAATGGGGATAACTGATTAGAAGGGACGAAAAGTGGAAGTAGAGAAGCCATTTAAGTCATGCTGCAGTCCAGGTGACTGGGTGGTGGTTTACACTAGGGTGGTAAAGGTAGAAATGAGAACAGTTACACAGGGTTAAAATGTGTACTGAAGACAAAGTATATACTACAGGATTTCTCATTAAAGTTGGTAGACTGAGGACAGATATCTAATGTGGCTTCTACCCTGATTAAAACAATAGTAAAGGACTTTTTTTTTTAAGGCATAATCATATGGGGGATATGGGAAACCAGACAGTAGCAGCAATTAGAATCTGGAAAGGACTTGAACAATTGGTAAATGCCTTAGGAGATCCGAGAAAAGAGAATGGTAAGGACCTTTTGAGAAAGCTATCATCCAAACTGATTTTCACAGCAGACTTGCCAACAACCTAGAAATTAGCTTTGTTAGTTTCCTCTAGAAGAGAAAATGGAGGCCAGGTGCTGGAAGGTAAGATAAGGAGGTTTGGTCAGAAGTGTGAAGGTTTGGTCAGAAGTGTACTTGAGGAGCATTAGAGCCCAGGACCAAGGACAGCGTGCCATGTACGCCCCCACCCCCGTGCACCTCCCATGGCAGAGATGTGCCAGTCCCACAACTGGAGGAAGCCAGGAGATTTACTCTCTGGAAGTAGTAATAATAGTAGTAGTAATAATCATAAAGCATCTTACTGGGAAAATTAGAATTGAGAGTACAAGTGCTGTATTTTTTAAATGGAAATTAAATAAACACACATGTACCGTTGTTGATACCTCCCTAGCTTTCTTGTCCCATTTGACTCCAAAAACACTGGCAACAAGACCTTTAACTCTCAGACAGCAGATGAGACATGTTTCTGGGAACATTGAACATCCTTGGAAGAAACACATGGAGGTACTGAAGTCAGAGTTTCCCTAAAGGGAACAGCAGCAGAGTGCTCTGCACTGAGGCTTGTGCCCTGACTCTGCCCACAAGCCAGAGCTCTGTCAGCTTCCAGTCCTGGCACTAAGATGCACGATTAGCAGATTTCTGAGGGAAGTGTCTAATAGAAAAGTTAGATCCTGAAAGTAATTGAATGGCTTCAAAGAGCAAACAGAGAGGCAGGGGAAATCTTCCAGAATGTAAGGGAAATAAGTAATAGAAAATCAGTGAGCTAAAAAAACAAACAAAACAGAAAAAAAAACTGGAGGGCTGATTTTTGGAGTTGAACATTTACGTAATGAAGTTCCAAAAAGAGGGAAGAAGAGAAAATAAGAAACCACTGAAGATACAATTTAAGCAATTCCCTAAAAGTAAAAAACCTGCATTTCTAGATCATCAGCCTACCAAGTACCCTGTACTTGGATGAAAATAAAGTGAGGTTATCACCATGAAATTTCAGAATACTAGTTCAAAGAAAAGATGTGCTACCAGAGAGGAGAGGAAAAAAATTTAAAGTTTACAAGCCAAATACCAGGAATATACATATGTCAGATTTTTCAAAAGCAAAAACAGCAGAAGAATTGAAGACAATGAAATCTTATCAAATATTTTCCAGGAAATTTATTTCTAGTTTAGGATTTAGTACTTGATCAAACTATCAATCAAGTGTAAGAGTAAATGAAGGTATCTTCAGGCACATTAGGTCTAAAATAATATCTCCCATGTATGTACTCTTCCTCAGGGCACTATTAGATGGTATTGTCTCACAAAATGAGCTGGTGGACCAAGAATAGAAAGCAGGAAATATAGGAAACTGAAGAACCGCATGCAGTGGGAGGCAGTGATGCCGAGGGAAATTTCAGGATGACTGACTGGCACAGGGTCTAGAGAGCAGCCTCATGGACTGAGGTCAGAGACGCCAGCAGAGAGCCTTTAAGAAAGTAAGCAGAATACACAGTGTAGGAATATCTTCAGAGTGAATTACGACAGTTGTAGAAGAATTTAGGGTGGAATTTTATTAGATGCATAAAAATTAATCAATGAATAAAAACAGTTATTAATTTCAGGTAAATATGCATCAGGAGGAAGAATATAGAGTAATCTGTGCAGTGTTTACACAGTTGCCATGATATAAGTACAGAGTAAATATCAGTCCAAAATCATGGATAAAAAGTATATGTATTTGAGAGAGACAGAGAAAGAGAGAGGAGGAGGAGGTTGAGAATGGAGATGAATGTGGGCAAAACCAGATAGTCCCTTCCATAAAGGGAAAATTATTATTTTTAAAGAAGTATGGTATTATAAAAATGAAGGTAAATACCGAAAGAATCAACTAGAAGAGTTTCAAATGAGAGTGATGTTAGAGGGTGATAGAGTACTTCTCTCTTTGGGATAAATGCTGCAACTATCGTGGAAAATATATGCTTGAAATGCTTTAATAAAAGTAAAACCCAGGAAATGTAAGTATGTTAGAAGGTGAATCCACTGGATTTGGTTATGGACTTGATGTTGGGGGTGAGGGAGAAGTAGACATCAAATGGTATTCCTGGTCCTCAACAAGCCCGTGAACAGAAGTGCCGTTTACAGGCTGAAGGAGGACAGACAGATGGGAGGAGGGACAGACTGAGACTGGGGAGGTGGGGCTGGGGGTGGGGTGAGGAAACCAGGCTCCTTTCGGGACAAGGTGGGCTTTATGCTGACTGTAAGATGATGTGCTTAGCAAGCAGGTTGGCTGTATCAGTCTGATCCCACAGGAGAGGACTGACCTGGACATTGAAAAGTCTTCATCGGCATACAAAGGTTGTTTCAAGCTGCGGGAAGACAGGTCACAGGAAGAAATGGAGGAGGGCCCAGCGTAATCCCTGGGAGCCCTGGGTATTCAGGCGTCTGGTAGCGAGGAAGGAGCCCGCAAAGGAGAGCAAAGGTCAGAAGACTGAGGGGTAGGAGAAAAGTTAGCAAGTGTTGTCATGAAGTGAAGAGAAGAGGGTCTTTCACAGAGGAGAGGCTGCAGGGTACTCCCAGCTCTGCGTATGTGAACTGTGGTCCTACAGAGCTTCATGCTACCTGGTGCCTCAGACGGTAAGCATCTGCCTGCAATGCGGGAGGCCCGAGTTCGATCCCTGGGTCAGGAAGATCCCCTGGAGCAGGAAAAGGCAACCCACTCCAGTACTCTTGACTGGAGAATCCCATGGATGGAGAAGCCTGGCAGGCTGCATCCCATGAGGTCGCAAAGAGCCGGCTACAACTGGGCGGCTTCACTTTCGCTTTTCATAGGACTTAGTGCCTCCCATACGTTTACTGAGGATGCTCCCAGTCTCAGCGCACTGGTGGTCATGTTGCGACTTGCACACAGACACCTTAATATTTGAGTTAACGCCAGGGAAACATACAGATAATTCAGAATAATAATTAAAAAGTTATATATTCTTTTAAAGTATGCTGTCGCATTTGGATTTGACTTTGATTGGAACCTGCCGATTGGCCTTGCCATGACTGGTCTGTATGGAAAGATGTTATGACATTTGCCAGAAATGTCTTTTTTGTTGATAATTTGTCACTTCCCTAGGCTTCCATCCCTCAGTTCTCTCTGTCAATGCTATTTTCATCCCCCTCTGACCCCCGCTTAGTACTATGCTTTATGCTTTATTTCTACACTTTTATTCAGAAACTCTTTGAAACAGAGAAAGAGCATGGCATTGAGTTGGCTGTAGTTGTTCATTGTCACGTGAAGAGTTCTGAACACTTGCAAGCAGAAGGGGTCATGTCCTAATGGAGAAGCTCCTGTGACCATTTGGGGATGGCCTGGTAGTTACTTCAGGTTCCTTGGGAATGTCTGGGAGTCTGAGTATTGAGTAGTAGTCACCTTAATAGGGATGTGTCCTGGAAAATAATAGCCATTCTTGGGAGATTGCAAAGCATGAAGACTCTTTCAGCTCAGCCTAAGGAAGAGCAGGTTACAATAAGGATGAATGCAGACAGGCCGTGGAACGCTGGTCACATGGTGTCTCTTTTCAGGTTATATGGGTGTGAATCTCTTCACCTCCTTCTCTAGCTGATTTGTAATTTTGGCTTCCTCTCTTTTATCTGTTCTCTGTGTCATGACCTTTCAGTTCTCCTGTGCTTGAAACTAAGGGTCAAGTCCAGTCTCTGCCGTATTGAAGCCTAATTAAATTAAATAATTCTAATTCTAATATAGTCTTACTGAACAGAATAATTGAATTAATGAGTAAGTAGCTAATGTTCCTTCTATTAAAAGTATATGTGACAATCAGCATGCCAGAATCACCAGATGTACTCAAAAAGCCTCCCAATGAAGATTAGTACTTAAATGTAGAATGTCCTTTTACGATGAATCTTGGTAAAGTAGAGCGATTCTGTGCCACATGATAATTAAAGATTGTTTTTGTAGAGCTGGGCAGATACCGTCTTCCCTTTTCTGTGTTAAGAAATGCAGAATCTCAGCACCCCTCACCCCCATCTTTGAAATCGGATTCTGCATTTTAAAAAGATACCTAGGTAATTTAATACACATATTAAAGTTTGAGGTGCCCTGAATTAAAAGGTAAATTTTGATTCTGATTATCCAGTAATAAAGGCCTATATTTATTGATTTCTTGCTAAATTCTTTGCAGAGATTATTTCACTTAATCTATAACAACCCAAGAAAGATTTTTTTTTATTATCCTTGTTTTGCATATGGAGAAATTGAGCCATAAAGAGTTGCAAAAACTTCCACAGACATAGCTGGGCAGAGCCTGGGTGCGGTCCAGGCAGTCCTGCTCAGCAGGCTCTGTTCTTCGAGCTCTCTGCGTTCCCAGAGCTCTGGGTCATCACTGCCAGCTCCTGCTCACTCCGCACCCTGTGCTCCCCTGGGGTGGTGTCTGTCATTTAAGCTCAGAGAAGCTCTCTCTTCCCTGTACCTTAGCTGGAAAAGTGTTTGAGGAGAATGTGCACCTTCTGTCTGCCCTGGAGGATGTTCACCTTGTCTCTGCCCTCATTACCAGAGGGTTTTAGAGCCGTGTGCATGGGTTGTGTGCCTGCTGTGTGTTAGCCGCAAGGAGGCAGACAGAGTGGACCAGGGGAAATGTTATAAACATGGTCTGGATTCTGGCGTTTGGAACTCTCTTAGGGGATTGTTGGTTAGGGTTAAGGGAAAGATGAGAGGAGAGAGTCCAAGTCCCTCTGGGCTCTTTTATTCAGAAACTCTTTGAAACAGAGAAAGAGCATGGCATTGAGTTGGCTGTAGTTGTTCATTGTCACGTGAAGAGTTCTGAACACTTGCAAGCAGAAGGGGTCATGTCCTAATGGAGAAGCTCCTGTGACCATTTGGGGATGGCCTGGTAGTTACTTCAGGTTCCTTGGGAATGTCTGGGAGTCTGAGTATTGAGTAGTAGTCACCTTAATAGGGATGTGTCCTGGAAAATAATAGCCATTCTTGGGAGATTGCAAAGCATGAAGACTCTTTCAGCTCAGCCTAAGGAAGAGCAGGTTACAATAAGGATGAATGCAGACAGGCCGTGGAACGCTGGTCACATGGTGTCTCTTTTCAGGTTATATGGGTGTGAATCTCTTCACCTCCTTCTCTAGCTGATTTGTAATTTTGGCTTCCTCTCTTTTATCTGTTCTCTGTGTCATGACCTTTCAGTTCTCCTGTGCTTGAAACTAAGGGTCAAGTCCAGTCTCTGCCGTATTGAAGCCTAATTAAATTAAATAATTCTAATTCTAATATAGTCTTACTGAACAGAATAATTGAATTAATGAGTAAGTAGCTAATGTTCCTTCTATTAAAAGTATATGTGACAATCAGCATGCCAGAATCACCAGATGTACTCAAAAAGCCTCCCAAATGAAGATTAGTACTTAAATGTAGAATGTCCTTTTACGATGAATCTTGGTAAAGTAGAGCGATTCTGTGCCACATGATAATTAAAGATTGTTTTTGTAGAGCTGGGCAGATACCGTCTTCCCTTTTCTGTGTTAAGAAATGCAGAATCTCAGCACCCCTCACCCCCATCTTTGAAATCGGATTCTGCATTTTAAAAAGATACCTAGGTAATTTAATACACATATTAAAGTTTGAGGTGCCCTGAATTAAAAGGTAAATTTTGATTCTGATTATCCAGTAATAAAGGCCTATATTTATTGATTTCTTGCTAAATTCTTTGCAGAGATTATTTCACTTAATCTATAACAACCCAAGAAAGATTTTTTTTTATTATCCTTGTTTTGCATATGGAGAAATTGAGCCATAAAGAGTTGCAAAAACTTCCACAGACATAGCTGGGCAGAGCCTGGGT
This sequence comes from Madoqua kirkii, assembly GCA_006408675.1. Lineage (NCBI taxonomy): Eukaryota > Metazoa > Chordata > Mammalia > Artiodactyla > Bovidae > Madoqua > Madoqua kirkii. The sequence goes on from SJYC01059227.1 coordinate 21,640, forward strand.
GCGGTCCAGGCAGTCCTGCTCAGCAGGCTCTGTTCTTCGAGCTCTCTGCGTTCCCAGAGCTCTGGGTCATCACTGCCAGCTCCTGCTCACTCCGCACCCTGTGCTCCCCTGGGGTGGTGTCTGTCATTTAAGCTCAGAGAAGCTCTCTCTTCCCTGTACCTTAGCTGGAAAAGTGTTTGAGGAGAATGTGCACCTTCTGTCTGCCCTGGAGGATGTTCACCTTGTCTCTGCCCTCATTACCAGAGGGTTTTAGAGCCGTGTGCATGGGTTGTGTGCCTGCTGTGTGTTAGCCGCAAGGAGGCAGACAGAGTGGACCAGGGGAAATGTTATAAACATGGTCTGGATTCTGGCGTTTGGAACTCTCTTAGGGGATTGTTGGTTAGGGTTAAGGGAAAGATGAGAGGAGAGAGTCCAAGTCCCTCTGGGCCTATGCTGTGAGCTTAGTTGCTCAGTTGTGTCTGATTCTTTATGACCCCGTGGACTGTAGCCACGAGGCTCCTCTGTCCATGGGATTCTCCAGGCAAGAATACTGGAGTGGGTTGCCATTCCCGACTCCAGGGGATCTTCCCAACCCAGGGATCAAACCCAGGTCTCCTGCATTGCAGGCGGATTCTTTAATGTCTGAGCCACCAGGGAAGCCCAACATATCCTAAGACCGTGAAAGTAGATGAATCTTTTGTATCTGCCTAAGACATGATTTTACACATAAGGAAAATGATTTCCATTTCAGAAAAATATCCTAATCTCAAGTTTTTAAAGAAGTTTCACTGAGTTACAAGCTACACATACTTAAAATACACAGTTTGATAAATTTTCATATATTTTTCTGCAGCTGTTTTCTCAGGAGACAAACATTGTTATACTACGAAATATGAAAATGGAATTATGTGGAAAGTTTATAGCCTAGTGGTTGAGATCTTGGCTAACAGTTGTATCGTGCTGTTTTGATAGGGGAAGGAGTTTAGAACAGAGAAGTCACAGGCTGACTTTAAGAAATGGACAGGGTGCACCTCAGATTGGAATAAAGGAATGTTGAGGCCATTTCCCTAATTTGACAGCTGTAGCTCATTTATTATCATGCGTGCAAACAAAAAGGTTGCTGTATGTAGCTGTGGCTGAACTAGAAGCATGGTCATCACTGCTCATCTGTGCTTTGAATATTAAAGTAACAAATTATGAGTTTTGAATGAATATGTATTGAGCATATGTAAAATTGGCTTCCCAAGTGGCCAAGTGATAAAGAATCTACCTGCCAATGCAGGAGATGCAGGAGATATGGGTTCGATCCCTGGGTTGGTAAGATCCCCTGGCGAAGGAAATGGCAACCTCCTCCAGTATTCTTGTCTGGAGAATCCCATGGGCCCAGGAGCCTAGCGGGCTGCAGGCCATGAAGTCATGAAGAATTGGACATGACTGAGCACACACACACGCACATATGTACAATCACTTACTATTTTTCATCAAAGGCCTGCTGCTAAGTCGCTTCAGTCGTGTCCGGCTCTGTGTGACCCCATAGACGGCAGCCACCAGGCTCCCCCGTCCCTGGGATTCTCCAGGCAAGAACACTGGAGTGGGTTGCCATTTCCTTCTCCAATGCATGAAAGTGAAAAGTGAAAGTGAAGTCGCTCAGTCGTGTCCAACTCTTAGCGACCCCATGAACTGCAGCCTACGAGGCTCCTCCATCCATGGGATTTTCCAGACAAGAGTACTAAAGTGGAGTGCCATTGCCTTCTCCACATCAAAGGCCTAGTAATTTCAAATTCATATCAGCCTATTGCTGATTGAATATAGCACGTATAGTAGCCGACCTCCATCTTAGCTGACTTCTATTTCTCTTTAGGGCGTTTACCTGAAATTCAGGAAGAGTCGTCATGTTTCTATATAAATCTGTTGTTTTCCTCCACGCCTGTGTTGTTGTTTATTGCAGCTTTGCATTTTGAGAGGAAACCATGGTACGCCTTTGTCCAGGAAACAGAAGACTTGAGCTTTCTGTACGTTCCAGCGATCACTGTCTGAAAGACGGGGTCTCTCCTCCAAACCATTTCCTGACAATCAGAGGACAGTGTAGACTCGTCTAAGAGGAGTATAGTTGGCTGAATTGGAGTGTAGGTGAGCATATATGTGGTAGTATATACTTAATCTGTGAGATGTATATACCTAAGGTTATAAAAGGGGAAAATGGAAAAATAATTTTAAAAACACACCTCCCTTCTTAATGAACAGCTTATTTTACTTTTCAGATGTGTTCCATTTTTTCCCGTGAGTCTTAATAAAAAACATGAAAAAATCTGATAAAGCTGATCTCTCAACATAGTTTCAGATGCTAAGGCAAACAGAAAATATAACAATAAGATCCACTCCATTCTTGGCTCTGTAAATAATTGAAGCCAGAATAGGCTTAGAAAGGTCTATTCATTTCCTTCACCAGGAGTTTTACTTTGTATTGTAGAAGATAGTTATTCTGAAATATGACATTAATTATTGTCCAGAGTAAGATTTTCTTTTATGTTAAACATTTTCATGAATATTTCTGTTATTTTATGAGAAGTACTTAAAAAAAATAAAAAGAACAACAAAGTTAAGGAAAATATTAGAAAGTAAATGTCGTCAATATGATCTTTTCTTCATTGCTTAGAGTAAAATCAAATAATAAAATAAGAACACTTAAACACTAACTGGGGCTTCCCTGGTAGTTCAGAGGATAAAGAATTTACCTGCAATGCAGGAGACCCACATTTGGTCGCTGAGTCAGAAGATCCCCTGAAGAAGAAAATGGCAACCCACTTCAGTATTCTTGCCTGGAGAATTCATGCACAGAGGAACCTGGTGGGCTATAGTCCATGGAGTCACAGAGTCGGACATGACTGAGCAACTTTTTGCTAACACGAATTGGCGGTATGTTTAAGTGAAGACATACATAGTTACTTATAAATATATTTACCTATGCTTAGTTTCAGTCTTTTGCCAAGAGATGATTTCCTTAATTGACATAAGAGACATCAAGTTGGACAGAATTGTAGAGAATTTGAGTGTAGAATTTGTCTTTACATAATTGCTACTAACTGACACAAAGTGGACAATAGTCCTTAACCTGTTTTTGTTTTTTTTTTTTAAAGATACTGGTGCCTGAATCTCATGCCAGGCCCATTGAAATGGAATTTGGGGGCATCTGATATCTTTAAAAGTTTCACTTTGATTCTAATGCTCAGTATCATGGAGAACCACTGAGCTTGAGAGGTGTTCTATTTAAAAATGAAATGTACATGCATGTGTATACACAAACACACACATACCATTTAGTAACTGATCAGATACATTTTTTAGATGCTTTGGGGTGAGTCTTGAAGTTTTCAGGTGCTGAAATAAACACTTCATCTCTCAGTGTTGTGTTTGTGTGTTGGCTAGTAAAAGCACCCACTGTTAGCCATCTCTTGCGGCTTGTTTTCGGCACCTATTAGATTGACATGACCTGACCTAGCAACCAGGAAAGATTTTCTGTTCAGGGGCAAATGCTGTTTTAAAATAGATGAATGTATCTCCTTCCTTAATGCATTTCAAGTCTATGAACACAAGGCTTCATTCTCCATGAATTAATTAAATACAGAGGAAATTAATACTGAAGAAATAGTGTGCATTCTTAGGTGCAGGAGTGTCAGTTAAAGCTGGCAGAATAACAGTTCAATCACAAAAGTTATTAAGAAGCTCTTCTAAAACTTGCAGTCTGGTAAGTAACAGCAAATGACTGGATGCTGAGCGTTGTTAAATGTAAATGTCATATATTGAATTGACTTGCCCGAGGTTGTTTTTTCAGTGTACCATATTTACATGCATTATTTATCCTTTTATACCCCATGATAAATACAAGAGGAAATATAACCAACCATCTGGGTCCTGTTCAGTTGCCATCCTAGAAAACTCTCATATATCCTACTTATTCCTTTTACTTTCTAATGAGCTAATTATCCAGAATTTCCAAGAAATCAGTGGCAAGGCATAGTGCTGACTCAGGATTGAAGATTGTTAGAAAGTGCCCATACTTTTTCCTCCTATCCAGTTACCTCTATGAATAATATACTCTCCCTACAACTGGGGGCTTCCCTTGTGGCTCAGCTGGTAAAGAATCCTCCTGTGATGGAGGAGACCTGAGTGTGATCCCTGGGTTGGAAAGATACCTTGGAGAAGGGAAAGCCTACCCACTCCAGTATTATGGTCTAGAGAATTCCATGGACTGTATAGTCCATGGGGTCACAAAGAGTCAGACATGACTGAGTACTTTCACACACCCCACAGTTTATCCATCAGATAAACATTTGGGTGAAGCTACTATAGAATATAGGAAATCACTAGGGATGAGGAGTGGGAAGTGGGAGGGTTTTTCACTTACCATCAAGTCATGTAACTTCGTGCAATTGCATTTTATCATTTGAAAATGGATTAGGGAAGGATAAAATGGTGTTTGTAAGAGGCACTTTGTAAATTTTTGAAGCCTTATGCAAATTATATTAATTTATTATTAATGCAGCTCTCTCTGGAGGGAGAGATGACACATAAAAGCCAATTCATCATTAAAAATCCTGGTGAGGATTTGTCTCAAGGCAAATCAGAACTGTGGACCACAGCTTGTGGGTAATAGGCCTGAGTCGCTGTCCAGTTCAGTTCAGTCACACATGGGTGTCTGACTCTTTGCGACCCCATGGACTGCAGTACGCCAGGCCTCCCTGTCCATCACCAACTCCCAGAATTTGCTCACATTCATGTCCATTGAGTCAATGATGCCATCCAACCATCTCATACTCTCCCATCCCCTTCCCCTCCTGTCTTCAATCTTTCCCAGCATCAAAATCTTCTCAAATGAGTCAGCTCTTCACATTAGGTAGCTAAAGTATTGGAGTTTCAGCTTCACCATCAGTACTTCCAATGAATATTCAGAATTAATTTCCTTTAGGATGGACTCTTTGGAGCTCCTCACAGTCCAAGGGACTCTCAAGAGTCTTCTCCAACACCACAGTTCAAAGGCACCAAATCTTCGGTGCTCAGCTTTCTTTATAGTCCAACTCCACATCCATACATGATCACTGGAAAAACCATAGCTTTGACTAGACAGACCTTTGTTGACAAAGGAATGTCTCTGCTTTTTAATATGCTGTCTAGGTTGGTCACACCTTTCTTCCAAGGAGGAAGCATCTTTTAATTCCATGTCTGCAGTCACCATCTGCAGTGATTTTGGAGCCTCCCAAATAAAGTCTGTCACTGTTTCCACTGTTTCCCCATCTATTTACCATGAAGTGATGGGACCGGATGCCATGATCTTAGTTTTTGAATGTTGAGCTTTAAGCCAACTTTTTCACTCCCTTCTTTCACTTTCATCAAGAGGCTCTTTGGTCTTCTTCACTTTCTACCATAAGGGTGATGTCATTGCATATCTGAGTTATTGATATTTCTCCCAGAAATCTTGATTCCAGCTTGTGCTTCATCCAGCCCAGCATTTCTCATGATATACTCTGCATAGAAGTTAAATAAGCAGAGTGACAATATACAGCCTTGATGTACTCTTTTCCCTATTTGGAACCAGTCTGTTGTTCCATGTTGAGTTCTAACTGTTGCTTCCTGACCTGCATACAGATTTCTCAAAAGGCAGGTCAGGTGGTCTGGTATTCCCATCTCTTACAGAATTTTCCAGTTTGTTGTGGTCCACACAATCAAAGGCTTTGGCATCGTCAATAAAGCAGAAGTAGATGTTTTTCTGGAACTCTTTCTTTTTCTTTCAGTGATCCAGCAGATGTTGGCAATTTGATCTCTGGTTCCTCTGCCTTTTCTAAAACCAGCTTGAACACCTGGAAGTTCACGGTTCACGTACTGTTGAAGCCTGGCTAGGAGAGTTTTGAGCGTTACTTTACTAGCCTGTGAGATGAGTGCAGTTCTGCAGTAGTTGAGCATCTTTGTCCAGAGGAGTCATAAGGGCTTCCCTGTATGTAGCTCAAGCAGTTAAAAATCCACCTTCAGTGAAGATGAGGATTCTCTCCCTGGTTGGGAAAGATCCCCTGGAGAAGGGAAAGGAACCCACTCCAGTATTCTTGCCTGGAGAATCTCACAGACAGAGAAGCCTTGCGGGCCACAGTCCATGGGGTCACAGAGAGTCAGATATGACTGAGCAGCTAATGTGTAACACATAACGCAGAGGTATCATGGTTTAATAAACGAATGAGGGAAGGCCTAGCAAATAGAGTGAGAGGTCATGGAGGGAAAAAACGGTAGGACACAGAATAGAAACTACCTTCTCATGTTCACTGTTCTTTCCTCTACTGTGATCAGACTCTCTTACATGATTCTGTTAAAGGCTGCAGTAAAAGGGACAAGCAAAAGCAAGACATGTAGGAGACTGTGTATGCATGTACTGCTGGACATTGGCTAGTTTATTTTTGTGAGACTACGGGAGAAATGACTAGTTTTGTGTTTTGGGGAGCAGGGGAGGTGTGTAGAGTTTTCCGTTTGATTTTCTTTATAAGGAAATCCTTTGGCCCTAGGATAAGAATAACACAGCAAATGTAGCTTGGAGGAAATGGATTTGGAAAAAGTAGAGAAATAAGGAGCTAGATAGAAAGCAAGCACTGTCCTTCTTCCTCTAGTTGATGTAACTTGACATCAGTTTTGTTCATTTTGTCCCAGATCCCCGGTTCTCACTGGACCTCAGAATTGCCCTCATAGTCCTCATCAGATTTGCACTTTTTGAAGCTCAGTATGATGGGCTGGCGTCTATGGGGTGGCACAGAGTCGCACACGACTGGAGCAACTTGGCAGCAGCAGCATCTGTGGCATATTTAGTTTTATTTAGTTTTGCATGAGAGGTGCAAAAACATTTGATGCACCAGTGTTTTGTTCTGTTTCTGCCTTTGACATCTCTTGCTTAACAAACTGAAGTGTCTCTTTAAGCACTGACTATTTCTGTTTCAGAGCAGAAAAAAAGCAAAAAAGGGTAGCTTGAGAATCATTTGGTTAAACTGTTTCCTTAATTTTTTAAGTTGAAACAGTTTGGGAAAGTTCACTAAAGGGAGAAATAATGAAGAGCTTTTTATGAGGAATATATGTCATTAGCCAAATTTTGAATAACTGTCATAGTGACAGCTCATATTGTGTTCTTGCCTGATAACTTAATATTCAGAAAACCCTCACTAAGACAAAATTATAATAATGCTAACTTTGATTGTAGAATATCCATAATAATATATATTGAATAAATTATCAGCATCTTCCTTTAGAGGCTATACTAGTGAGTCAGCTATATCAATTAATACTCTAACATTGCTCTAAAGTAGAGGTGCTGGATAATCAATTTCAAGCAATCGTATTTTAAAATAAGTTGTTAGAGATGCCACATATTACTCCTTCTATATATCATTTTATTGGAGGTACGAGGTGATATTGTGTTACCTAGGAAAGGAAATACATATTAAGAATTGGAAAAGAAGAGATAAAACTATCCATATTTGTAGTTAGTATGGTTAATTGATGTAAATCCCAGAGAATATACATATTAGAAACATAAGAATCTAACCAAGTTCTTAGATGTAAAGTCAGAATTTTAGAAATGTCTTAGCTATAAAGTCATTATTCAGATTCAAAGCTTCTCATACCAGTAATGACCAGTTAACAAATTGGATAGGAAAAAAAGTTCACTTACACTGGCAATATAAAACGTACATGAAGAAACTCAGAAGATTTATGTAAGATCTCTATGGAAAAAAAAAAGGATGTAAAATAATTAAATGGGCAGCTGTATCGATAGCTTACTTGGTATGGTAAGGATGTCAGTTCTCTCCAATTGATCTGTAAGTATATATATTTGGTGAAATTTTATGTTCTGTGAACTAGATTTATCAATTCATAATTCTGGTAATGGAGGCTTTGTGGAAAAAACAAATCTAAATTTGATGAAAAAAAAAGAAAACTATTTATTGACACTTTGAAAAGAATCAGTGAAGGTCAAGTAGGATAAATACAAATACATACACACAGAAACACAATATAGTCAACCTATTGACAGCAAAGAGAAATGTATTTAAAGCAGCAAGAGATGACATAATGACATGATGAACATCTGGTTTTTCATTAAAAACAAGAGGCAGGAGGGCAATGGGAGGCTTCCCTGGTGGCCTGGTGATTAAGGATCTGCCTGCCAGTACAGGGGACATGGGTTTGATCCCACATGGTATGGAGAAACGTAGGCCGTGCACCACAACTGCTGAGCCAGCACACTAGAGCCCGCAAGCTGTGACTGCTGAGCGCGTGTGCATAACTGCTGAAGCCCACACATCTGGGCCTGTGGGATCATCCTGGACCAGGGACCAAATCCATGTCACATCCAACTCTTTGCAGCCCTATGGACTGTAGCCCACCAGGCTCCTCTGTCCATGAAATTTTCCAGGCAAGAACACTGAAAGGAGTTGCCATTTCCTACTTGAGGGGATCTTTCTGACACAGGGATTGAATTTGCATCTTCTGTGTCTCCTGCATTGGCAGGCGGATTCTTTACCACTGAGCCACGTGGGAAACCCCATTTGTAGATGATATGATACTATATATAGATGCTACCAGAAAACTACTAGAGCTCATCAGTGAATTTGGTAAAGTTTCAGGTTATAAAATTAATACACAGAAATCTGTTGTATTTCTATACAGTAACAATGAAAGGTCAAAAAGAGAAATTCAGGAGACAGTTATGCTTATCATTAGACCAAAATGAATAAAATAACTAGGAATAAATCTGAGGAGATAAAAGACCTGTACTAAGAAAACTGTAAGATGGTAATGAAAGAAATCAAAGAAGATGGAAACAAATGGTGCCAGGAAAAAACAACTGAAATTAGATCAGCCTTTAACACCATGAACATAAACAAGCTCACGGTGGGCTAAAGATTTAAATATGAGACTGACCACTATAAAACCCTAGGAGGAAAACATAGGCAAAACATTCTGTGACATAAATCACCACAGTATTTTTTGTATCTTCTCCTGAATAATGGAAATAAAAGCAAAAAATAATCAAATGGGACCTACTTAAAAGCTTTTGCACAAATGAACCAATAAACAAAATGAAGAGACACCCCACAGATTGGGAAAAAATATTTAAATATGATGTGACTGACAAGGAATTGTCTCCAAAATTTATGTACAGCTCATGCAGCTCAATATTCAAAACATAAAGAAAGCAATCAGAAAAAGGCTGAAGACCTAAATAGACATTTCTCCAAAGAATACTTACAGATGGCCATGAGGTACTTGGAAAGATGTTCAGCATTGCTAATTATTAGAAAAATGCAGCTCAAAACTACAATGAGATATTACTTCACACCAGTTCGAATGGCCATCATCAAAAAATCTACAAACAGTAAATACTGGTGAGGATGTGGAAGAAAGGGAACCCTCCTACATTGTTGGGCTTCCCAGGTGGTGCTAGTGGTAAAGAATTCACCTATTAGTGCAGGGGACACAAGAGATGCAGGTTCTATCCCCCAGTTGGGAAAATCCCCTTGGAATAGGATTGGGAATAGGAAATGGCACCCCATTCCAGTATTCTTGCAGGGGAAAATTCCCTGGGCAGAGGAGGCTGGTGGGCTACAGTCCATGGGGTTGCAGAGCATCAGACATGACTGAGCGACTGAGTACAAGGTCCTCCCCTGCTGGCAGGAATGTAAGTTAGTGCAGCCAAGCAGAGCTATCATGTTGTTGGTCAATCACCAAGTCATGTCTGACTCTTTTTGACCCCATAGACTGCATCACGTCAGGCCTCCCTGTCCTTCACTATCTCCCCGAGTGTCCTCAGATTCATGCTCGTTGAATCAGTGATGCTACCTAACCACCTTATCCTCTGCCGCCCTTCTCCTTTTGCCTTCAGTCTTTCCCATCATCAGAGTCTTTTCCAGTGAATCGGCTGTTTACATCAGGTGGCCAAAGCATTGGAGCTTCAGCAACAGTCCTTCCAGTGAATACTCAAGGTTGATTTCCTTTAGGATTGACTGGTTTGATCTCTTACAGTCCAAGGGACTTCTCTAGAAAGTATTTTAATCTTAAATGAGAAAGATAAAGAAAGTCTCATAGGTTGGGAAGGCAAAGAGTGAGTAATTAAGAAGAAAAGACCTGGACACAAGTAAGAATTCCTTCTCTCAGTCATTCCGTCACCCTTTTGATTAAAGTGAACCTGGGTGCCTGAACATGAGAGAAATGGTATTCTCTGAATTATCACCGTTCCTGATATATGTTTTTTACTTTCAAGGTGAAACATTAAAATTTCATGAACTTTCAAATCTCCTAGTTTAAATAACACCATGTTTATTTATTTTCAGTGAGATATTGCTATAGAAAATGGATATCTGAAGAATCTTCTCAGTTTAGGAAAACTTTGTTGAGCGAATGTTATTGCTCAGGGGCTAAGCAAATGATAGGAGGTGAATTTTCAATTCTGATTTTACAATTCCACTTAATAATTAGAACTGTGCCTTCTGATGAATAATTCTTATTTTTATAAAAGGTAGGGAAAGAAAGCCAGTCTGCATAAGCTGTTACTCAGTATTAGTAAGTTAGACAAAAGAATAAATATGTGGAATTATATTTCAAACACTTGCAGTTTGGAAACAGGATTATTGCTTTAAGAAATGAAAATATCTAAAAGGATGAGTGCAGTTGGGAAAATTTTATGCAGTTTTTCGACATATTCAGGTTTCTTTCACAAGGTAATGTAAGCTATTTTTTCTCTCCCCCAAGAACAGGGCAAGAAAAATGATTTTATTCTGCAGCATAAGGGACTTAGGAAGATTGTTTTCTGACAGTAGAATTTGTTAAGCATTAGAACAGATTACCAGAGGAGGTTGTAAAATCACTCCCTCCTGAGACTCCTAAAAATAGGATAACTTCTCCTTTTCCTGGTATGTTAGGAATGCTTCTTCCTAAGAGAAGAGGGATGAATAACCTGACTTCTAACTGTCCCTTTCGTCTGGCCAGTTTCAGTTACTGTGTGTAAGAAAACGTGGTCGGAAACCTCATTAGGGTCTTGGCAAAAAAAAAGAGGAATAAAGGAATGATTTTAGAAAGCCTATACATGAAGTACATGTAAATCGTGCTGTTAATTTCCATGGAGTCCTATTTTTGCATATTTATTGCTTTGGGCTTTAAGAAAGAGAAATGAAGTTCAATTTTATCTTTGTACTCTTTGGTTGTCTTTTCCTTGAAGAAGTGCAGTATCTCCTTTGAGAGGCTGAAGTGGTAGAGTCCACCATTCTACACTTATCCGTGTTTTAAAGCATCCAGAAATGCCCTCCACCGGCCCTTCAATTACGGATTAACAGGGTCAGTAATGATGGTAGAGATAAAAATTGCAAGAATCTATAATATGTGATAAGCGCCTTCATGGCATTTTATGTATAATACACATATGGGGTGCTATTAACTCTACCAAAATTCAAGGGAAGCATAGAATACAGGGAAGGCTTCACCTAGAGAGTTATAATTTGTTCTGGGTATTAGAGTATTAATGTGTACTCAAGTCAAAGATTTACCAAGTCTGTGGCAACACAGAAAATGTGGAAGAGCTTCCAGACTTGCAATTGTAGTAATGAGTACAAATACCAGGGTGGTTTGTGATCATAGTTACGGTGTAATTTGAGTTAGTATTTTAAAGGAACTTGGTTTTTTAATACACAGGTCTGTGTATTAAGTCACTCAGTGGTGTTCAACTCTGCAACCCTATCAACGATAGTCCACCAGGCTCCTCTATCAATGGAGTTCTCCAGGCAAGGATACTGGAATGGGTTGCTGTGCCTTCCCCCAGGGGATATTCCCAACCCAGGGAGTGAACCCTGGTCTCCTGCATTACAGGAGAATTCTTGACCATTTGAGCCACCAGGGAAACCCAGTAAAGGTCATTGGCTATAAAGCTGAGCTATTGGGTCAAATCCAGTCTGTCATCTTGTTTTATTGAAAGACATCAGCACATTTGTTTATATATTACCTATGGTTGCTTTTATATTATAATGGCAGAATTGGATAGTTGCAAAAGAAACCTTATTGCCTACAAAACCAATAAATTTATCTGACCTTTTACCGAAAAGATTTGCCCGCCTCTTTCATGGATGATAGTTTTATTCTCATTTTCCTGGGAAATGGCGTGATCAGATTTAAGACTCACTTTGGCAACATTAAGAGGATAGTAGCTTCTTGTATCCTAGTTCTTTGCAAATAGATGTGCTGTTTCATAGAGGGATTTTGAAGAATGAATGAGTGAATGAATGAGTATATTCATTACAGGATATCAGAATAAAAATTAAACTCAGATTTCAGATGAGCATTAATAAAAGTCTGAAGTAAGGATAGTGACGAGTAGTAGTAAAGAGAGTTTCTAAGTTAAAGTCATTTGCAAAATAGAATTAACTGGACTTGGTTATTTTAGTAAATCCATCATTTGTTTTTACCACTGGGTCTTATTTTTTAAGCATTTGGTTATCAAAAATTTAAACGTATGCAAAAGTAAGGATGGGCAGCCATTTAATGAACCTCTGGTCTCAAAATAATCAACATTTGCCAATTGTATTCTATAATCACTCCGAAAAATATGACTACTATTGCTGAAGTAGTCTAGAGGAAAATAGAGCTAAGTGTGTTCAGTAATCTGGTGTATTCAGTATTGCTAAGTCTTAATAATATACTCACTGCAGGTAAGGCTACACATTATCTGTTACAACACTCACCTCTTTAATTTAAAAGTGGCTGAAACAGTGTCTGTCATCGGTTAGTGCAATGAATCTCACACTGGGAAGGTTTTCCACAATGCACATGCCTGGGTCCATCCTAGGCATTTTGATTTTGTGGTTCTGGGAAGAGCCTGTTGTCATGCACTTTGAAAATGCCCAGGGGTGATGTAGAAGAGCCCCAAAGGCTCTGAAGAACCAACTGTTAAATATCACCACTCAGTGAGACATCTTATCTTCATGGGTTTCACTCGCAAAGTGTAATCACTGCTTTTCTGACCGTTTCATTATTTGGGACCTACTCTTGAGAGTCCCTTGGACTGCAAGGAGATCCAACCAGTCCATTCAGAAGGAGATCAGCCCTGGGATTTCTTTGGAAGGAATGATGCTAAAGCTGAAGCTCCAGTACTTTGGCTACCTCATGTGAAGAATTGACTCACTGGAAAAGACTCTAATGCTGGGAGGGACTAGGGGCAGGAGGAGAAGGGGCTGACAGAGGATGAGGTGGCTGGATGGCATCACTGACTCGATGGATGTGAGTCTGAGTGAATTCCGGGGAGTTGGTGATGGACTGGGAGGCCTGGCGTGCTATCATTCATGGGATCGCAAAGAGTCAGACACGACTGAGCAACTGAACTGAACTGAACTGAACTGAAGTCACTTCCAAGGCTGTGAACATTAAGATATTGAAACTAGCTGTAGACATTTTGTAACTTCAGAAAGTTTCAAAACAATGTAGTGAACATCTTCTACATGGAATGAACAAATGTCTCCAAGTGCCTGAGCTCATTATGGCTATTGTCTGTTGTCCTGGAGTAATTGATAATAGCACTCTGTGTTTCTCTTAAAAGCATCCCAGTTTGAATAATCTGAATTATCACTGAGTATGAAGTGCAAATGTTCACTAGTATGAGAAGTATTCAACCTCCTTTTAGGTCATGGAAAATAATTTGAATTTATAGCTAAAAATACAGTGGAAAGTCACTGAAGCAGAAGAACACTGTGGTTTGATTTATGTCTTTAAAAGATCAGTGGTCAGCATGTGGAGAATTAATTGAAAGACAGCAAGAGTATCCCAGCTTCCAGATGACAGTACAAAATGGGGATGCCATTCAGATGACAAATGTGAAATCACACGGTACAAGTGTGAAATTTAGAAGAGCAGTGTGGATTAGAGATCAGTACAGGAACGCCTAACATCAAGAAATATAGAAATGATTGAGATCAACTGAAGAGAAATTAAAAAAATTTTTTTAAGCAAGAGAACCAGGGGCCTTGACTCCGGTAACTCTTAGCACCTTAATGCTTATAAGAGGGGAAAAGAGGACTGGCAAGGAATGAAAACTTTAAAAGAGGGAATTTCATCCCTGTTAGATGATGGTTTTTCCAGTGGTCATGAATGGATGTGAGAGTTGGACTATAAAGAAAGCTGAGCACTGAAGCTTTAGAACTGTGGTGCTGGAGAAGACTCTTGAGAGTCCCTTGGACTGCAAGGTGATCCAGCCAGTCCATCCTAAAGGAAATCAGTCCTGAATATTCATTGGAAGGACTCATGTTGAAGCTGAAGCTCCAATATTTTGGCCCCCTGATGTGAAGAGCTGACTCATTGGAAAAGACTCTGATGCTGGGAAAGATTGAAGGCAGGAGGAGAAGGGGACGACAGAGGATGATATGGTTAGATGGCATCACCGACTCAGTGGACATGAGTTTGAGTAAACTCTGGGAGTTGGTGATGAACAGGGAGGCCTGGTGTGCTGCGGTCCATGGGGTCACAAAGAGTCAGACACGACTGAGCAACTGAACTGAACTGAGATGATGTTGTGAGACTGTGACAGGTTGAAGTCTCTGGGAAACAAATTCTAAGAAGTGTCATGTGCAGGATGTTCATGCAGGATGATTTTGGAGTCAGAATCTGTGGAGGAGGGTATAGTAAGGAGGATTAGTGAGAGAAATGGAGCTGCTGTGTGGGCCAAGCAGCAACCTGGCTGACCTCTCAGTGGAGCTCTGGAGTTAGGAGGGTCCTTCAGAGTTCTCCTAGGCTGGGCCAAAGGCCAGGTCGCTGTACTTCCACTGGACTGTGGGCCACCCTAAGAAGGGGTGACGCTTTGCATAACATGGCTCCCTGCAGCTGAGGCAGCGTCTGAAGGCCTGGCTGTTGAAAGCTATCTGCCAAGAGCATTCCTAACAGCTGGGACAACAACTGTTCATTGGACACGGATCTGGGTGACCCATCTTAGTGTCTACTACAGAGGACAATCTAGATGAGGACCCACTGGTGACCTTTGTTTATTTATTTGGGACTTCCCATCTGGCTCAGGAGGTAAAGAATCTTCCTGCCAATGCAGGAGATGCAGGTTCGATCCCTGGGTTGGGAAGATCCCCTGGAGAAGGGACTGGCTTCCCACTCCAGTGTTCTTGCCTGGAAAATTACATGGACAGAGGAGCCTGGCGGGCTGCGTCCATGAGGTTGCACACTAGGACACAACTGAGCATGCACGTGCGTGTATTTACTTACTGACGTATTTATTGAACATGCGCCATGGGCCAGGCAGTGACCTAAGTGCTGGTGGATAAATATGCAAAACAGTTTTACACATTGTAAGAAGTTGTAGTGAAATAAGAGAACAGAATTAAGTACTGAAGACTCCAGTTTGGGATTTACTTATTTAAAGAGGCCCTAGTGATCTTTACAGTAGTAATTTAATGGCATGGTTTGGGTAGAACCAAACCGAAATACTTTGAGCAATTAATGGGATAGTTTTATTTTCAAACAGCTTGTTGTGCTTTGTTTCTATTTGAAAATATAACGTCAACTTTTGTTATTGAAGCATACTGATTAATAATGACTCATAGGTTATGGTTGTCTTAAATTCAGTTTTTGGAATTCTTTCACTTCTGTTCATTTAGTTGATCCTCCTCCCTGTAAGACTGACAGGAAAAGCATCTTTCTGTCTATTTCATCAGTAAGGATACTGGAATTCACAGAGGGAGGGGGGTATTCTGAGTCATTGTATGGGAGGAGGTGGAATTAGGCTGAGAATGCCATCTTCTGAGGTACTGTCTCCCAGTCTTTGCATTAAATCAGGCTGACCTACTAATCAGCACAGCTTAAATATCTTTTATCAAATTTAGATAATCATGTTGCATGTAGAGTTACCAAGTGAAATACAGTATTTGGGACATGCTTCTTGTTTACCTGAAGTTCAAAGTACCTGGATTTCCCATATTAATTTGCTAACCCTGGCAGTTGTGGTTGTCTGACACCATGAGATTTGCTGCCCTTATAGTCTGTGCTGAAAAAAAACAGAGAAAGGGAGGGAAGGAGGGTGGGAGGAAGGAAGGAAAGGATTTCCCCGTAGCATGCGTGTGTGTGTTAGTTGCTCAGTCGTGTCTGACTCTTTGCGACCCCATGGGCTGCAATATAGGTTAGAGTGAGCTAAGTCAGTGCCTGCTGAGCCAGTCCAGCTTGTGTCTGTTGTCCGCCATCAGATGTGGAATCTCATTAATGTCCACTGAATATTCCGAGATGAGAAGAGATGTAACAGATGGTTTTCATGAGTGTGGAGGTGTACCAGGCAGATGTTCTGGCATTTTGTGTTTTGTGTGTGTGTGTGTGTGTGTGTGTGTGCGCGCGCACACGCATGCCAAGAAACAAAACTCTGTGATTAACTCTTGAGTAGATCTCCAGATCTTTTCTTACAGGCCACCTGTTGGCTCTGGCAGCCTTGTTCTGAGTTCTGAACAGTGAATATTCTGGAAATAAGGGAATAGGAGCAATGTGTCCCAGTTCCCCAGGGTTGGACCTTGACCTCTAGGCCAGCAGCTGCCAGAGAAGGCATCTTGGAGAGGGACCATAGCAGTACAGCTGTTCATGAGCTTGACGAGAGATAAAGAAAGCACTTGCCTCATGCCGGAGAATAAAAGTAAAGGCAGGTTAGTCAGTACCATTTCACAGGCTTTAACATCACTATTGACTGGAGACATATTAACGCCACAGGTATTAGTTTCTACAAAAATCCCCTGGATAATAATGTGTAAACACAGATAATAATGTGTTAATCTAAAGCTTATACTGAGTGCCGAGGCTATTTTTTTATAATGTAAAAAGGAATTAAAACTCAGATTTTGGGGACCTTTTTATTATTTGGCCCCATTAATGGAGGATTACTGCTATTAAACATAAAATAAAAATCATAGATACCCTGAATTTTTAAAAACAACAGTCAATACATAAATAGGTCACAAAATAAAGAAATGTTCAGAAATGAAATATATTTTTCTAGTACATAAGCATCATAATATATCCTTATTTGACTTTGCTTTTGTATGTTACTAATGGTTTCCTTTTATATCACAATCCATGATCTGTCTCCAAATTAATGCATTTGAATATATCTTCTTGATTAGATCTCTTGCTGTGAGCAGGAAGAGGGAAAATCTATTTACTTAAAATCAGAACTGCTTATATTGAAGTTGATTGCATGATTGGATATTCAAGAGTATTTAATTAAAGCTCAGTTGTACTCTAATTTTCTTCTAACAATTGATCAAAGCTGTGTAAATAGATGTCAGAGACATTATTCCACTGTTTAAGGATGCATCTCCAGTATTAGAAAACAAATTTGTTTAAGCATACACATGTATTTGGTAGGCTGGCCTGTAGTTAAGGAAACAGTCTCTTTAATCAGATGTCAGATGGTCTGGATTGAATGCTATCTTCACTATTTGTTTACTTTGTGACCTTGGAAAAGTAACTTCACCCCTCTGAACTTGAATTCCTTAGTCTTGTAATAGAGGGCAAGTAATCATACCTCTGCTGGATCATCAAAAAAGCAAGAGAGTTCCAGAAAAACATCTACTTGTGCTTTATTGACTACGCCAAAGCCTTTGACTGTGTGGATCAAAGTAAACTGGAAAATTCTTCAAGAGATGAGAATACCAGACCACTTGACCTGCCTCTTGAGAAACCTGTATGCAGGTCAGGAATCAACAGTTAGAACTGGACATGGAACAACAGACTGGTTCCAAATAGGAAAAGTAGTATGTCAAGGCTATATATTGTCACCCTGCTTACTTAACTTATATGCAGAGTACATCATGAGAGATGCTGGGCTGGAAGAAGCACAAGCTGGAGTCAAGATTACTGGGAGAAATATAAATAACCTCAGATATGCAGATGACACCACCCTCATGGCAGAAAGTGAAGAGGAACTAAAAAGCCTATTGAAGAAAGTGAAAGAGGAGAGTGAAAAAGTTGGCTTAAAGCTCAACATTCAGAAAATGAAGATCATGGCATCCGGTCCCATCACTTCATGGGAAATAGATGGGGAAACAGTGGAAACAGTGTCAGACTTTATTTTGGGGGGCTCCATAATCACTGCAGATGGTGACTGCAGCCATGAAATTAAAAGACGCTTACTGTTTGGAAGAAAAGTTATGACCAACCTAGATAGTATATTCAAAAGCAGAGACATTACTTTGCCAACAAAGGTCCGTCTAGTCAAGGCTATGGTTTTTCCTGTGGTCATGTATGGATGTGAGAGTTGGATTGTGAAGAAAGCCAAACGCCGAAGAATTGATACTTTTGAACTGTGGTGTTTGAGAAGACTCTTGAGAGTCCCTTGGACTGCAAGGAGATCCAACCAGTGTATTCTAAAGGAGCTCAGTCCTGGGTGTTCTTTGTAAGGAGTGATGCTAAAGCTGAAACTCCAATACTTTGGCCACCTCATGCAAAGAGTTGACTCATTGGAAAAGACTCATGCTGGGAGGGATTGGGGGCAGGAGGAGAAGGGCATGACAGAGGATGAGATGGCTGGATGGCATTAGTGACTCAATGGACGTTAGTTTAAGTGAACTCCGGGAGTTGGTGATGAACAGGGAGGCCTGGCATGTTGCAATTCATGGGGTCACAAAGAGTCGGACATGACTGAGCGACTGAACTGAATTGAATCATACCTACGTCATAAGGTTGCTAAGAGGATTGAATGAGTTAATCTATAGAGAATACTCAGAATGCATTCTAGCATAATGAACTCTGTAAAGTGTATTTTGATGTATTGTTTATGATAAGCTTTACAGCTTCCATAGATGATGAGGCAATTTCAAAGTATTCTATGGAAGGACATTTAAAGTAAGCCATGCTAAGAGCAAACCTTGGAGAAGGAAATGGCAGTCCACTCCAGTATTCTTTTCTGGAGAATCCTATGGATAGAGGAGCCTGGCAGGCAGTACTCCATGGGGTTGCAAACAGTCAGACACGACTGAGCAACTGAACAGCAACAAGAGCAAACCTTTAATAATATATTTTAGCAATAGGAAGGTATATTTGATAAAAATGCCTGTGTGGTATTTTTTAAATAGTGTTTGTTTATGCAACTAAGGATATGCAGCAGTCAGCTGTTTTTTTGCTAATTTTAGACTGCACAATAACTATTTAAAGTATATACTTGATTTCTAAGATCTTTTTGCATGCAATTAATAAGCTTTTGAGTGAGTGAGTGAAGTCGCTCAGTCGTGTCTGAGTCTTTGCGACCCCATGGGCTGTAGCCTACCAGGCTCCTCTGTCCATAGGATTTTCCAGGCAATAGTCCTATGAAACTATGTATTTTAGAATCCTGTGAGATATATATGGAAATATATCTTATTCCTGTTCAAAAGAGAGTATTACATAATGATAATGATTGTGTGTGAAGTTAAAGCTAAAACATATTACTTATAGCTTTTATTTTCTTCCACTTATGTTTTCCCTGAGTAGTTGTACTTCAGTTTTTGGTTAATTATGAATGATTCTTGGAAAGCACAACACTGGACTATATAACAGCTGCTGTCAATCTATATGTTAACTCTTCTTTGAAGAATCCACAAATAAATATTTCTTATATTCCTTAATTATCAAAAGTTTAAATATGTAGAATACTATGTATTGTTTTAATGATTTCAAAAGAGAGTATTACATAATGATAATGATTGTGTGTGAAGTTAAAGCTAAAACATATTACTTATAGCTTTTATTTTCTTCCCTTATGTTTTCCCTGAGTAGTTGTACTTCAGTTTTTGGTTAATTATGAATGATTCTTGGAAAGCACAACACTGGACTATATAACAGCTGCTGTCAATCTATATGTTAACTCTTCTTTGAAGAATCCACAAATAAATATTTCTTATATTCCTTAATTATCAAAAGTTTAAATATGTAGAATACTATGTATTGTTTTAATGATACAATGCATACTGATCACTGGTTATTAATACGTTAATTTGAGTGAGAAAAAATGTAAAAGCTGATAGAACTTTCGAAGGAGAAAATAAAAAGACATACTGAAGAATATGCCTGAGGTTTACACTCTTAAAACTTTCAAATATACAATATAGTATTAATTGTAGTTGCCATGCTGTACGTACATCCCTATTGTCTATTTATTTTAAGACTGAAAGGTTGTGCCTATTGACTCCCTACACCCATTTTGCCTACTTCCCACCCTCAGCCCTGGCAATCACCAGTATGGTCTCTGTATCTCTGAGCTTGGGTTTTATTTTGTTTTACTTTCAGATCCACATATAAGTGAGGTTATATAGTATTTGTCTGCTTCTATCGACTTCAAACAGCCCAGTGCCCTCAGGCTCCTGCCTGGTGTCATCAGTGGCAGGATTGCCTTGTTTCCCAGTAGCTGGGTGATATTCCTGTGGATATGCTTGCAAGTATGTGTGTGTCACATTTTCTTTATGCATCCACTTACATCTTTATGTAAATTGGCTGTTGTAAATAATGCTGCAGTGAACATAGAGGGGCATATACCTTTTGAGTTAGTGCTTTTATTTTCTTTGGATAAATACTCCAAAGTGGAATTGCTGAATCATACAGTATTTTACATTTCTTGAGCAAACTCCATATTCTTTTACATAGTGACTGCACCAATTTGCTTTCTCACCTGCAGTGGATAATAGTTTCCTTTTCTCTACATTCTCACCAACACTTATCATTTCCTGTTTTTTGTATTTTTTTGTGAAAGCTGTTCTGGATAACTGTGAGGTGTTATATATCGTGTGGTTTTGCTTACCATTTCTGTGATGATCAGTGATACTGAGCATTATTTCATGTAGTTGTTTTTCTGTGTCTTTTGGGGGAGAATCTCTATTAAGAGCCTCTGCCTATATTTCAGTGGAAGTGTTTTTTGGATATAGAGTTGCATGAGTTTTTAATATATTTTGGATATTAAGTCTAATTATAATTTGCAAATATTTTCTACTATTTAGTAAATAGCCTCTTCATTTTGTTGACAATGGTCCTTTATTTTGTTGATCATTTCCTTTTCTGTGCAGAAGCTTTTTTGCTTGATTTAGTCCATTTGTTGACTTTTGCTTTTCTTGCCTTTGTATTTGATGTCAGATCTAGAAAAGTCATCCTCAAGACAAGTGTCAAGGAGATTATCAATTATGTTTTCTTGTAAGAGTTTCATGGTTTCAGATCTTGCATTTAAATCTTTAATCCATTTTGCGTCAGATTTTATGTGCAGTGTAAGGCAGTGGTCCAGTTTCATTCTTTTCCATATACAGTTGCCCAGCACAATTTACTGAAGAAACTGTCCTTTCCCCATTGTATAGTCTTAGTTTTTTGTCATAAATTAATTGACCATGTATGTATGGGTTTCTTTTTGGACTATCTCTTCTGCTCCACTGATCTCTGTGTCTGTATTTATGCCAATATTACAGTCTGTTAGTTAATATAACCTTGTGATATAGGTTGAAATCAGGGAGTGTGATGCCTCCAGCTTTGTTCTTCTCTATGATGATGATGAGGAGGACTTTCGCTCTTCATAGACTTTCCTATTAATACACATTTTAGGATTGTCTATTTCTGTATAAACTGTCATTTTAATTTTGATAAAGATTGAATTGAATCTGTATTCAGTTCAGATTTAATTGAATTAAATCAAATCTCTTATGATTATAAAGTGGAAGTGAGAAATGGATTTAAGGGACTAGATCTGATGAATTATGGATGGATGTTGGTGACACTGTACAGGAGACAGGGATCAAGACCATCCCCATGGAAAAGAAATGCAATGCAGTGCCAATCATGTACACGTCTAACAAGAGAACTTCTTGTTACATGAAGCATTGTGTGGTTAAAAGCAAAACTGAAGATTTCAGCACTTCTCTCCCAGTAAGCCGTAGAATAAGTACACAATGCATGGAACTCATTGGCAGCAGGTAACATCACCCTAATGTTATAATCTGGGTAGTGATTGCTATTCAGTCACTAAGTCATGTCCAACTCTTTGCAACCCTGTGGACTGCAACACACCAGGCTTCTCTGTCCTTCACTATCTCCCAGAGTTTGCTCAAACTCACGTCCATTGAGTTGGTGATGCCATCCAATCACATCATCCTCTGTCGTTCCCTTCTCCTCCTATTCCCAATTTTCTCAGCATCAGGGTCTTTTCCATCATCAGATTTTCATATCAGGTGGCCAAAGTATTGGATCTTCACCTTCAGCATCAGTCCTTCCAATGGATATTCAGGCATGATTTCCTTCAGGGTTGACTGGTTTGATCTCCTTTCAGTCCAAGGAACTCTCAAGAGTCTTCTCCAGCACCACAGTTTGAAAGCATCAAATCTTTGGCCCTCAGGCTTCTCTATGGTCCAACTCTCACTGTACGTGACTACTGGAAAAATTATAGCTTTGACTAGATGGATCTTTGTGGGCAAAGTGATGTCTCTGCTTTTTAATATGCTATCTAGGCTTGTCATAGCTTGATAATTTTTTGGCATAACATTGCAGAGTCTAGCTTCCAAATCACTATTCATTGAAATTAACAAAATATTCACATCTATAATACAAATTCCCTTCAATATAGATAAATGTAAACTCATCATTTGGCAAATATTTAAGAGATATTGGTCACCTAAGCTGAAACCTGAAATATACACCATGTTGAACATATTAAGTGCAATACAGAAAAAAGTATGCTTTCCTGTGATTACCTCATGTCCTAGTTATATAAACTGAGTGAAGTGTTTTTTAGAGAACATAGAGTATAGTATGTTACTATATGTGTCACTAGCGTGCATGCATGCTAATAGCTTCAGTTGTGTCTGACTTTTGCGACCCTACAAACTGTAGCCTGCCAGGCTATTCTGTCCATGGGATTCTCCAGGCAAGACTACTGGAGTGGGCTGCCATTCCCTCCTCCAGGGAATCTTCCGACCCAGGGATCAAACCCATGTCTCTTAGGTCTCCCGCAATGGCAGGCAGGTTTTTTTTTACTACTAGTGCCACCTGGGAAGCCCCATAGTATGTCACTATGAAAGTATAAATCAGGTAAGATAACACTTTTGGAGAGAATACAGTATCAGGTAGTGATTGTTAGATATTTTCAGTCATATTGATTGACAATTGCTAAATGTAGATCTTATCTATCAAAACATGGATAAAAAAGATAGATACAAGGAAAAGAAATCTTATTGCATGTGTCTGGAGCCAAAAAATTTTAATAATGGCTGTCATATAATCATTAACAAACTCTGATCCTTTATCCACCAAATCTAATAAGAAATATGTTTACTGGCATGTTTCTTTCATAATGTCATAATATCTATCATTTGAAAATCCTTTCTTCCTAGAATGAGTCATAGAAATCCATTAAAGTATTGCTTTAACTTGTTTTTAATTAGCAGTAAGCAAAATATCAACCAATAAAAAATTAAAGACCCACTCTTAATTATGCACAAGAATTCTAGAGGAATGGGATCAAATATAACCAATAGGAAGAGTAAATTCATCTCATCTTTGGAAAGAAAAATTAGTTTTAAAGGCATAAATTAATAGTGATATAAAAATAACTGTTTTAGTAAGACAGTATTTTATTTTTAACAGGTAAAGAAAATAATCATTTTTATTTCACCAGCAAAGTATCATGTATAAAAGATCATATCACAAAAGGGAGATGATGCAAAGGCAACATCTCTCTTATTCTTACTGTCATTTATTAATTTGTGCAGGCCTTTTCTGTCTCTTTTAAATACTTACTCAACAGAGTTGTTGTGCTCAGAATTGATTTTGCTGCTTCAGCCACATTAGGCTGAGATACTTTTTGGCTTTCATCTGAATGAACAATTTCCTATTAGACACACTGGATTTGGACTTGGGTCAATAAAAGCTTTACTGTGTCCTTTCTCTTTCCTCTTGGATCTCACAAAAGAGACCTAAATTCCATTCATCTTTTCACTTGCCACAGTGGAATCTTTAGCAATGCACTTATGGCTTGAATGAAGAAACATAGCAAGAAATTGGCAGAGAAACAAGTAGGAATTCTCTATGCCTCATACTTGCACCCCTGAAGATCAGTTACCTCTGGATATGCATGTAAATTTGTCTAGCTTTAACTATTTGTCTTTGCTATTCTGTGGGAACATAAATCCTTATCAAAGGTTTAATATAATCCTACTGAATCTCATGTGACTAGCTCTTAAGGTATTTGCAAGAAAGCCACGTTGATCAGATCTTGGTATTTAAATTTAAAAGATTTTACATGGATTGAGTCAAGGAGTTCTTTTTTGCAGCTTTGAATAGTGTCATTCATGGGACCAAATATTAAAAAGTCAGAATTTTTAAGTATACAAATACATTTATAAAAATTTTTTTTGAGATGTCTATCCTGTTTTATAGATTTTTATATAAGAACCATGAAATGCTGCATCATTTTATCTGGCACTGAAAGTAACCAGTTCTAAACTATCAACTGTGAATAAAAAAACATGCTATGAACTGAATATAACTACAGAAAGGATGCTACATATTTCCTAAGGAGAAAAGCATGAGCATTGTGTTAGTAAGTCCAACGGTGGTTCAAGTTTGAGTACCAACTGATGCGCCACTCCATTCTACTCCACTTAACTTCAGAGGCTGGACCAGTTCAGTTCTGAGATGGGTAACCCTTTGGGGCTCACATATTTATTGAATGTGATCAGATGCTTTCTCTGCATAAGACATGAATAAAATATTGACTTATTTTCTCTGTTACAAGTTGCTTTTAAAGTCCCTTTCTAATGATATAAATAATTTAAAAGCTATGGAATATTCAACAGAGAAAAGAACTAACTAGAAGGAGGCAGGGAAATCTGTAAGAAAATTTTAAAGAGCTGATTCATCCATAGGAAAAAATATAGCATTTAATGATCAATAGATACAAGCAAGACATGCACAGGAATAAATACAAGTAACAAAAAACCAAATGAATTTGTTTATCAAACACATGTCTATTGTAGAACTATTCTACACCAAGCACTATTCTAGGTTCTAGAATATAATAATTCACAATCAATGAACAAACCAGTCTCAGGTTTCTCCCTACATGCTACATCTTACATCCCAATAAGGAAAGACAGATAATAAACAGAAAATAAGCAAGCTATTTAGTATGCCAGACATTCATGTGTATAATAGGACGAAAACAGAGAAAAAAGGAATATGAAGGGGATGGGCTGGAATAGATTAGTACTGCACTGCATGTCTTGGTCTTTATTGAGAAAAACATCTGACAGATGTTTATTCCTAAATTTCACTCGACATTGAAAAAATATACCCAAGTGTAAAATTCACCATATCTATAAGCATAATTTCCTAGAATGAGATTATATCTATGAAAAGGCTTGAAAAATATAGAGATGAAAATATGGAACTCTTCCCTAATAAGTTAAATTTATTATTCCATTTCTCTCACATTTTAGAACTGTTAGGTTGCTCATGTGAGTCAAATCCAAAGAAAAGATCATAAATATAAGGTTGAGAAATATGGACCAGTGAGTATCAACTTCTTACTGGAAAAAACATGTAGAGGTTATATTAATGTATGGGCCAATGAAAAGAAACATTATAGGTTAAAAAAAAAAGAAACAAGACAAAAGTTTTCTGTAAGAAAAGAAAAATTATGCTTAAGCTATATGGATTCTTTCAAAAATAATTAAACATATGACGAGAAAGAAATCAGGGAAGATGACTTTGTTTTGACTTTCAGAAGACAATATGATTCCACATAAAAGATAATTTTTAAATGAGAAGATATAAAAAGGAAATAATTTTATAGACTCAGAATTGATGTAAAAGGATACTGAAGTGAGAGAAACTATTTTTTTTGTAAGATATAGATAAACAATGAGAGTCCTCAGAACTTTTGCAACTAGTAAGGAAAGTGTACAATACAATCTCCCATTGTAATCAGTGGCACAGAGCTGTTCTAGGCAAAGACATCAAGCTGATGGAAATAAAGCCATCAATTCATATTCAGTAACAGCTATTGAGCACCTCCCATGTACAGTACAATATAGTAAATATTATATTACAAAGATTTCTTAAAATATGGTTCATGCATTGATATGGTCATCAGCCAGGTGGTTAGGATTGTGATGCACAGAAAGACTTACAATGTCAGATGCTAAGCATATGATATATTTATGCCCAGTCAGTGTTGAAAGCATATAGCTCAGGCTGGGAGTGAAGTAGGGGTCCTCGAACCAAAGACTGCCTCAATTCAAAGCCATCCATGCTCTCACTACTGAACAGCTGAAAGCACACATGGAAGGGAGGTGTCAAAGAACATTCTAGGAGAGAAACTGGCTTTAGAAATGTTATAAAAATGTCTCTTATATTGTCTCACCTACAGGGTCATCATAAGAGACACAGAGGTATAGAATGGACTTTTGGCCTCTGAGGGAGAGGGAGAGGGTGGGATGATTTGAGAGAATGGCACTGAAACATGTATACTATCATATAAGAAATGAAGCACCAGTCTATGTTCAATACAGGATACAGGATGCTTGGGGCTAGTGTACGGGATGATCCGGGGAGATGGTGTGGGGTGGGAGGTGGGAGGGGGCTTCGGCATTGGGAGATGGTATACACCTGTGGCTGATTCATGTCAATGTATGGCAAAACCAATACAGTATTGTAAAGTAGAATAAAGTATTAATAAATAAATAAATAAATAAAACAAAACAAAACAAATGTTACAAAAGTGAAAAAATGCATGTCAAGAAATAAGAAATATTCATGCAGTCAGCATTAACTTTCTGAGAACCTACTGTGCCAGGAACTTTGCTGAGACCTTGAGATTTACAAAGATGAATGGAAGAGTATTTTAGCCCGCAATTAACTCTCCAGTCTAGGAAGGGAGAAAGAGAAGAATGAACTTATTATCCTGAAATATTGCCGTAAGCATGTGTTTAGGAAATGCACTGAATGTAAGGATGGCTAAAAGGATAAAATGATCATCTCTGCTCGGGTAGCATGGATAGGCTTTTCTGGTGTTCTTGATTTGGATTTTGAGAGTTACCTGAAATTCAAACATACAAGGAAAAGGCAGTATTTTGAGTGAGCATGAGTTTTCAAAAGTACTAATACATAAATCATCTGGAAGCCTTAGAGAAAGATTAGATGACTTCTTATGGTTAACAGGAAAGGTACCCATGATACAACTGGACAGATGGACCTGTGAAGGGCCTTTGCTGCCATATTAAATATTCCAGTCTGTCTGGAACATGAATTATATTATGTAAATAAGGTATAGAAGATCCCATTAGAAAATTTATGGGTACCAAATTTTGAAGAACCTTGAACACTAGAACAAATAGTTCATACATTATGAAAAGGCTTTTCCCAGGTGGCACCAGTGGTAAGGAATCTGCCTGCCAATGCAAGAGACGTAGGAGACCCAGGTTCTATCCCTGGGTCAGAGAGATCTCCTGGAGGAGGAAACAGCAACCCATTTCCAGGATTCTTTCCTGGAGAATCCCATGGACAGAGGAGCCTGGCAGACTACAGTCCATAGGGTCACAAAGAGACAGGACAGAAGTGTTTTAGCAAACGCATTATGAAAATCAAGAAGAATTCATTAAAAGATTTTCAGCCAGAAAGTTTAGAGTGTTGCTTTAAGAAAACGCCGTTGATGACAATATCCAGGGTTGTTTAAAGGAGAAAATATGGTTGTACCTGTGAGGACAGAATCAAAGGATACTGATAAGAGTGGTTAAAGATCAAACTTAAAATGTTAGAAGGTGTCAAAGATGAGTTCAAGATTTTGATCCATGTGTAAGCTGCAGAGAAAAGCAACTACTTTTATCAACTTAGAGTGTGAGACCTAATATTAGAGAAGCAAAACATTATAAATAAACACTCAGGATAAAATCTTGTTTACATACAATGGTAAACATTTACAAAATGAAAAGCAGAGTAAGTTGCCTTGAATCTTTATTACAATACAATTTTTACCTAAAATTTATAAGTTTTTAACTGTTTCTATGATTCTTCCAAAGAAACTTGCAGAAAGTCAAATCTCCATACAGCTCTTATATGCCCCAATATCCTACTTTTGATAATACAAATCATGAAAACAGGCTCCTAGCCACTGGCGCTGGTACCTTCCCAGCTGTTCTTTCTCAGGACCTCAGGATGTGGTACTGGGCAAAAGACCAGTCTAGGAAATAGCCTTTACTTCCTGTGATATTAGTTCTCCTAATTCTAAGACTAAAACAGATGTTCATCCAGGAAAAAAAAAAAAGTTAAGACGTGGGAGTATATTTCCTCATATGCTTCCATTTGCACTGACCTTCACCATAGCCAGCTTTTGCCTGGTCCAGACAGAATCACTGGCTCCAAGCCTTTAAGAGAATAAGCTGATGAGTCAGAAACTGAGACCTTGCACAAAGACTGCTTCACTGAAGGACATTCCAGCAAACACTGTAGCTTTTCCTCCCACTGTCTTCCTCTTTGCCCTTGCCTTCAGCGCTGTACAGACTTCCTGTTCTCACCAGGTAGAAAATTCAGTCTTGCTTCAAATCCGTACTCCTTCACCATAGCCAGCTTTTGCCTGGTCCAGACAGAATCACTGGCTCCAAGCCTTTAAGAGAATAAGCTGATGAGTCAGAAACTGAGACCTTGCACAAAGACTGCTTCACTGAAGGACATTCCAGCAAACACTGTAGCTTTTCCTCCCACTGTCTTCCTCTTTGCCCTTGCCTTCAGCGCTGTACAGACTTCCTGTTCTCACCAGGTAGAAAATTCAGTCTTGCTTCAAATCCGTACAAAACAGATTTTAATATGGGTGTTAACTGGTGTAAGATATGTTTTCACTTCTAGTATTTCTCTTTACCCTCCTTGTCTGCCCAAGGGTAGGTTTTATACAATTTATCATTCATTCTAATAATATTTTGATAGTGAAAGGAATGCTATTGAGAATGAGCTTGAGCCATCAAGTGTAGAGGAGGACTTGGAATACAAGATTATCTCACTGAATGAGATATTCTACTGACCACTTCTCTGGGCTCTCTAAAGAGTGGGTATAGGATGTACAAGTGGGGGAAAATGCTATGTAGATTTTAAAAACATTGAATTGACATCATTTGAGGAGTATACTGGATTAATTAGAGTCTCATGTTTCCCCAGTGAAAAGCATTGTGTTCCTTTTCTCTTCTTTTCAGTTCAGTTCAGTTCAGTCAGTCGTGTCCGACTCTTTGTGACCCCATGAATCGCAGCACACCAGGCCTCCCTGTTCATCACCATCTCTCAGAGTTCACTCAGACTCACGTCCATCGAGTCCATGATGCCATCCAGCCATCTCTTCCTTGGTCGTT
>SJYC01059229.1:0-15944 GCA_006408675.1 Madoqua kirkii
GAATAACATTTTAAGTTTAAATATTTTTGTTTTAAAATATTATTAAAACCATTATTAAAATAATGGTTTAAGTATTTTTGACTAGCACCATTAACTTTCTTTTCATTAACTCTTTTATGTCATATTTGAGTTTTTTTTCTTAAATATTTTTTCACTTTTTTTCTACTTAATGTTTTGGTACTGTAGTTTAAACTTCTTATATAAGTGATTTTTTGTCTTAATCATTTTATTGCTCAAAATTTAAAAAAAAAATCACTACCTGACCAGAACTCGAAAGAATATTAGTATTATTTTTTGGTATTATTCCTAGGATTTAAAAAATATTACCCTTTAATCTACTTTTAATGTAATATGATGTAATATGATAACCAATTATTGATCACTAAGATCTATCCAAAGTTTTCTTCTCTTTGCCCTTTTATTCCTCCAATGAATACATTAAACTGTGATGAGGGAAATATTTTTCGATGATGCTTTAGTACTGAAAACTGGCTGGTAGCTTTCCTTTGTTAAAGAGATCCAACTGGGTTTAGGGTTTACTAGATATATCTTGGTGTTGGTTTCAGTATGTTGATTTTGAAGGAATCTTTCTCTTTCCTATATCTCAGTGGCCCCTAACCCTTTTGGCACCAGGGATCAGTTTATGGAATACAGTTGTTTCCACAGACTGTGGGGTGGGGTGGATTCAGGATGATTCAAGTGCATTATATTTATTGTGCACTTTATTTCTGTTACTATTCAGTGTAATATATAATGAAATGCTTTTGCAGCTCACCATAATGCAGAATCAGTGGCGGTCCTGAGCTTGTTTTTCCTGCCACTGGATGGTCCATCTTGGGGGGATGGGAGACAGTGGCACCCGCTCCCCTGCACTGGCATCACCACCTCCGCTCCCGCTCTGGTCATCAGGCGTTAGATCCTCATAAAGAGCGCTCACCCTGGATGCCTCCCGTGCACGGTTCACAGTAGACTTGGCGCTTCTAAGAGAATCTGATGCCACTGCTGATTTGTCAGGAGGTAGAACTAACGTGAATTATGTTACCAGTCTAGGTGTTCTTTTCTGTTAATATAATTATGCTTCTATTGTCTATAAATTCTTGTTGTTCCTTATACCTGGAAGCTTTCTTCCTTTATATTTTCCTATGTTGTTTCTTCTCTAGGTTTCTCTCTTTTAAAAAATCAAAACTCTCTCTATATAAACATATATTCTGGGTTGTTTTTTTTTTATTTCATTTTATTTTCTCTATCTCTTAACCTGTATTCTTGTCTTAAACATCCTTGGACTTCCCTGGTGGCTCGGTGGTTAAAACTCAGTGCAGCCATTGCAGGGGGCTTGGGTCCAGTCTCTGGTCAGGGAACTAAGATCCTGCATGCCATGTAGTACAGCCTGAAAACAAACCTTTATATTTTGGGTGATTTCTTTGTACCCATTCCCAGCTTTCTTACCTTTCCCTTTAGCTGCGACTAATCTGTTGTTTGTCAGCTTCACTCTGTTTTTAATTTTTAATATTTAATTTCTCAGTTCCAGTTGCTTTCTTTTTTTGCAGACCTCATCTTTTTATTCCTACTTTATAGCTTGTATTTGATAATTAATTTCTGAAGTCTTCAGGAATCCAAATTTGTTGTTATTGCTATTTAATGGATGATAGCTTATTTTCAAGTTTATTTGGTCAGTTTTATTAATAGCCCATATTTATCTGAACTTAATCTGAGGGTATCTTGAAGAACTAAATTGGGTTGTTTTCTTTGAGAGTAGTTTTATAATTGTTTCCCTGGTGAATTCTACCAAACATTTAAAGAAGAACTGATGCCAGTCTGTCTCAAAGTTTTTCATTTAATTGAAGAGGATGGAACACTCTTAAACTAATTATATGAAGGCACCATTGCCCTAATACTACAACCAAATATGGACACCATAGAAAAAGAAAGCAGGCCAATATCCCTGATAATCGTATGTGTAAAAGTACTCAATGGAATATTACCAAAATTAGTTCAGCAGCACATTAGAAAAATCATACGCTGTGATACAGTGGGATTTATCCTTGAGATGCAAGCATGGTCAACATGTGCAAATTTCATAAATGTGATACATCATATTGATGCTATTGCTGCTGCTAGGTCGCTTCAGTCGTGTCCGACTCTGTGCAACCCCATAGACAGCAGCCCACCAGGCTTCCCCGTCTCTGGGATTCTCCAGGCAAGAACACTGGAGTGGGTTGCCATTTCCTTCTCCAGTGCATGAAAGTGAAAAGTGAAAGTGAAGTCGCTCAGTCGTGTCCGACCCTCAGTGACCCCATGTACTGCAGCCCACCAGGCTCCTCCATCCATGGAATTTTCCAGGCAAGAGTGCTGGCGTGGGGTGCCTTTGCCTTCTCCATACATCATATTAGTAGAACTAAAAATAAACATCATATGATTACCTCTGTAGATGCTAAAAAAGCATTTGACAGAATATATTCTTTCATGATAAAGACTCTCAATATATTGCATATAGAAGGAACATACCTCAGTGTTCAGTTCAGTTCAGTTGCTCAGTCATGTCTGACTCTTTGTGACTCCATGAACTGCAGCTCGCCAGGCCTCCCTGTCCATCACCAACTCGCAGAGTCCGCCCAAACCCATATCCATTAAGTCAGTGATGCCATCCAGCCATCTCATCCTCTGTCATCCCCTTCTCCTCCTGCCCTCAATCTTTCCCAAATTTGGGGTCTTTTTGACTAAACTGACCTTTGTTGGCAAAGTAATGTCTCTGCTTTTTAATATGCTGTTTAGCTTGGTCAATAAAGTTCATATATGAGAAGCCCATAGCCAACATCAACAGTGAAAAGTTGAAAACATTTCTTCTAAAACTAAGCAATTAGACAAAAAAGAAATAAAAGGCATCCAAATCATAAAAGAAAAATAATTTTCCTCCATTTGCAGATGACTCATCTTATATATAAAAAATCCCCAGTTCAGTTCAGTTCAGTTCAGTCGCTCAGTTGTGTTGGACTCTTTTCGACCCCATGAATTGCAGCACGCCAGGCCTCCCTGTCCATCACGAACTCCTGGAGTTCACTCAGACTCATGTCCATCGAGTCAGTGATGCCATCCAGCCATCTCATCCTCTGTTGTCCCCTTCTCCTCCTGCCCCCAATCCCTCCCAGCATCAGAGTCTTTTCCAATGAGTCAACTCTTCGCATAAGGTGGCCAAAGTACTGGAGTTTCAGCTTTAGCATCATTCCTTCCAAAGAAATCCCAGGACTGATCTTCAGAATGGACTGGTTGGATCTCCTTGCAGTCCAAGGGACTCCCAAGAGTCTTCTCCAAACCACAGTTCAAAAGCGTCAATTCTTCCGCGCTTAGCCTTCTTCGCAGTCCAACTCTCACATCCATACATGAACACAGGAAAAATCACAGCCTTGACTAGATGGACCTTAGTCAGCAAAGAAATGTCTCTGCTTTTGAATATGCTATCTAGGTTGGTCATAACTTTTCTTCCAAGGAGTGTTTTTTAATTTCATGGCTGCAGTCACCATCTGCAGTGATTTTGAAGCCCCCCAAAATAAAGTCTGACACTGTTTCCACTGTTTCCCCATCTATTTCCCATGAAGTGATGGGACCAGATGCCATGATCTTCATTTTCTGAATGTTGAGCTTTAAGCCAACTTTTTCACTCTCCTCTTTCACTTTCATCAAGAGGCTTTTTAGCTCCTCTTCACTTTCTGCCATAAGGGTGGTGTTATCTGCATATCTGAGGTGATTGATATTTCTCCCGGCAATCTTGATTCCAGCTTGTGTTTCTTTCAGTCCAGCGTTTCTCATGATGGACTCTGCATAGAAGTTAAATAAGCAGGATGACAATATACAGCCTTGCTGTACTCCTTTTCCTTTTTGGAACCAGTCTGTTGTTCCATGTTCAGTTCTAACTATTGCTTCCTAACCTGTATACAGACACACTGAAACCATACTCACAGAAAAAAGTCCCCAAGACTCCACCAAAGCAGAGTTAGAATTAATTAGTGAATTCAGTAAAGTGACATGTTATAATACAAACAGACAGAAATCAGTTGTATTCCTATACAGATAATGCAATACCTGAAAAAATAAAATAAAGCAGTGCCATTCCCAAAAGCATCAGAAACAATAAAATACTATAGAATAAATGTGACCAAAAAAGTAAAAGATCTGTACACTGAGAACGATAAGACTGATGAAAGAAATTGAAAATACAAATAAATTGAAAAATAATTCATATGCATGAATCAGGAAAAATAATACTTTTAAAATGCCCATTCTGCCCAAAGCCATTTTTAGATTAAATGGAATCCCTATTAAAATTCTAATGGCATATTTCTCAGAAATAGAAAACACAATCCTCAAATCCATAGGGAATCACAAAAGACCTCAAATAGCCAAAGCAGAATGAGAAAGAAGAGCAAACCTAGAGACATCATACATTTTCAAAGCTGCATTGATTCATACAGTATGGTGTTAATATGAAAGTAGACACATAGTCCAATGTGCAGCATATAGAGAGGAAATAAAGCCCCATATATATGGTCAACTAGTATTTGACAATGGACAAGGATGCTCAGTAGGGAAAGGACAGTCTCTTCAACAGATTATGTTGGGTAAAATGGATAACTACGTGCATAAAACTGAAGTTATTCCAATAACTTACACCAAAAGCAAAGCACCAAAGCACAAGCAACAAAGGCAAAATTCAACAGTAGGACTACCTCAAACTGAAATGTTTCTGTGTAGGAAATGGAAAAAAAAAATCAGCAAAATGAAGAGGCAACCTACAGAATAGGAGAAAAAAAAAACTATACAACTCAATAGAAAAAAAGAAAAACAGTGATTAGAAAATGGGCAGAGGACTGAACAGAGTTTTTTTCCAACGAGGGCATACATACGGCCAACAGGTGCAAGGAAAGATGTTCAACATCACAAATCATCAGGAAATGCAAAACAGAAACTACAAGGAGATACCACCTCACACATAAGATATGACACTTAGAACAGCTGTCATTAAAAAAAAATAGAGTTAAGAAATAGCAAGTGTTGGTAAGGATGTAGAAAAAAAGGGAATCCTGGTGCACTGTTGGTAGGAGTGTAAACTACATGGTCAGTATGGAAAACAGTTTGGAGGTTCCTCAAAAAGTTAAAAACAGAACTGCCGTGTGATCTGTTAATTTCACTTATGAGCACACATCCAAAAGCAAATGGAATCAGGGTCTTTAAGAGATGTTTGTGTTCCTGTGTTCATTTGCACCAATATTCATAATGGCCAAGATGAAGAAGGAAACACCTAAGGTTCTGCCTACAGGTAAATGGGTAAAGATGATGTGGTATATGTACATGCAATGGAATATTAGTCAGTCATAAGAAAGAAAATCCTGCCGGTTTTTGACAACATGGATGGACCCAGAGGGCATGAAGCTAAGTGAAATACGTCAGAGAAAAATAAATGCCCTATGATATCACTTATAAGCACATACTTAAAAAGCTGAAGTCATAGAAACAGAGTAGAATGGCATTTACCAAGTTATATGAGAGAACTTGGGAGATGTTGGTCAAAGGGTACATGCTTCCAGCCATTAGTTGAACAAGTTCTGGGTATCTAATGTGCAGCATAGCGATTATAGTTAATCATATTGTATTATATGCTTGAAAGACGCTAAGAGAGTTTTGTTTTGTTTTGTTTTGTTTTGTTTTGTTTTTTTGCTGCACCACGCTGCTTACGGGATCTTAGTTCCCAAACCAGGGATCGGGGATCAAACTCATAACCCCTGCAGTGGAAGTGCAGACTCTTAACTCCTGAATTCCCTAAGAGAATTGATCTGAAATTCTCAATACAAAACAAAACAAAAAAAAAACATGATCATGTGAGATGATGGAGTGTTCACTAACCCTACCATAGTAATCATTTCACAGTATGCACGTGCATCAAATAATCAAACTGTACATCTTAAAGTGTTTCTATGTTTGCATCTTCCAGTTGCCAGAAGGAATAGCTGTTCTCAGTTTGGTGTTCATGGGATACTCAGTAGTATAATTTTAAAATACAGATTCCATGTAAACATAGTTGACTTTGCACATTCTTCCAGGTGACTATTACTAAGCTACCACTAATATTATTATTACTAATTTGGAAGATTGTCTTGCTAGTAGATGTTCTCCAGACCACACTTCCTTAGTACTTAAGCCCTGTGGACTTAACCTAGGGGATCTCAG
Source organism: Madoqua kirkii (assembly GCA_006408675.1). Classification (NCBI taxonomy): domain Eukaryota; kingdom Metazoa; phylum Chordata; class Mammalia; order Artiodactyla; family Bovidae; genus Madoqua; species Madoqua kirkii. The sequence goes on from SJYC01059229.1 coordinate 6,220, forward strand.
GCTTTCCTGCATGTTAGACGGGCCTAGACACTAGCTGAGAATTCTGCTTTGTCAGTACTTTGTTGCTGACAGGCATCCCCACCTTACTCACTTCTAAAAGATAATTATCTGATTGTGTCTTATTTTTCTATATTTTCTCTTTTTCTTTTGGCTTCTGAGGATCCCTGTTTTTCTCTTAAGAATTCAACAATGCTTTCAAATTATTGCTCTATATAGTGCTTTATATATATTGCTTTATATTGCGTTATTGCTTTACACAGTGTTAAGATACATCACCAAAGACTAGGAATAAGGCAAATGATTGGCTGATCATCTCAGTGACATACTAGGACCTTATCTAATAGGCTAATAACCCAAGGATAATTGAAATGTCTGGGAATGTACTTCATCAGAGCCCTGACTCCGTAAAACTCCATGTTAACACATAGATTGCTGTCTAGTATAGATGCAAATGATTTCTTTACAGCTGAACAGGTAAGCCGTGCTAGGCATAGCCATTTGCGTTAATGCATAAAACATTTCAAAGCTTTAAAAAAAGAAAACAAAATGATTAGCCTGGCGGTTATGATAGGGGTTTGTCCTGTAAGATATTAACCAGTTTTATATCTAATCCAGCAGTGTTATTACAGTGTTCTTTCTTTAAAGCCAATGCTCAGTTTCTCAAATGTTCTCTACCCTCATTGATGTAGAAATACACCAGTGACGTGTTCATTCCAAAAAGTTTTAGAGAAGAATCCTTTCACATCAGAATCAAACCGGATTGCATTTTGAAAGCTTTTAAGCTTATCTTGCCAACTGTAAGGAGAAGTAAATACTGAAGCAAAAGTAATCTTATTTTCTCCTTCACTGAATCTACATGACAGTGGGGACTAACTCAGGCACTAGCACATGACTACACTCAGTCAGTATTTGCTATGAAGAAGGAACACATGTATAACCACTTCCTTTTGACTATGAGAACTTTAATTTGTTGAAGAAATAGTTTTTTATTGTGCCCTGTTCTTTATAGTCCTGGCAGCTTCATGAATATTCTTCTACCTCATAGGGAATCTTAGCACATCCAGTTATTCCAAACATCGTATTAGGACTTTGCTGGCAGTCCAGTGTTAAAAGACTCCACACTTCCAGTGCAGGGGGTACAAGTTTGATCCTTGGCTGAGGAATCAGAATCCCACATGTTGTGCGGTGCAGCCATAAAGACAACAAAAATCTCACATCATTTTAGGTAACTCTAAACTATACAGCATGTTTATTTTTTTGTTGTCTTATGGCTGCACCGCTGTATAGTTACCTAAAATGATGTGATTTTTTTTTGTTGTTGTCTTTATGGCTGCACCACACAACATGTGGGATTCTGGTGGTGCAGAGGTTAAACCATCTGCCTGCAATGTGGGAGACCTGGGTTCGATCCCTGGGTCGGGAAGATCCCCTGGAGAAGGAAATGGCACCCCACTCCAGTATTCTTGTCTGGAGAATCCCATGGACAGAGGAGCTTGGTGGGTTACAGTCCACAGGTCGCAAAGAGTCGGACATGACTGAGCGACTTTGCTTCACTTACAGAGCATGTTTATTTTTTGTAGTATATATTTTTCCATTTGAGTGAGAACCTGTGAAAATTGTTTACTGTGACTTACTTTAATTGAGTTTGGATTATTTACCTTCACTCTTCTTACACTGAATTTCTAAGATCTTTGTAAAACAACTTCTATTCCACAGCACAGGTCTACACTGCTCAGACCCTGGAGAGCTAGGGCGGTGGCAGAGCCCTTCATGTTTTATAAGCCTTGATTAGTTCCAGAGGTCAATTCCCTGGACATTTCTAACTCTAAATTGCTTGACTACTAGGTCACCTCCATCCTGATAATCCAGATTTATATTAATAGCTACAGTTTGTATGGCTGAATATTGGGTTGTTCCAAAAGTTTTATAGATGTGCTTGTAACATTTATGGGAAGAGGATTATCATGCCTATTTATTTTCCCATATTTCCTAGAGTAAGATTATCTAGAATGTGTATATGTATATATATATGTATATATATATATGTGTGTGTGTGTATATATATATATATATATATATATACACACATACACACATACTTGTTCTAAACAGATTTTGGTTTTCTTGCTTTATGTGATTAATGCATGTTATCTATAGAAAAATAGGGAAATAAAGGGGTGAAGATTTCCAAATTTACTGACATATTGAGTGCAGCACTTAACAGCATCATCTTTGGAATGTGAAATAGCTCAGCTCGAATTCCATCAGCTCCACTAGCTTTGTTGGTTGTAATGCTTCCTAAGGCCCACGTGACACTACACACTCCAGGATGTCTGGCTCTAGGTGCATGACCACATCAAGAGCTTTTGTGTATAGTCCTTCTGTGTATTCTTGCCACCTGTTCTTAATCTCTTTTGCTTCTGTTAGGTTCTTGCCATTTTTGTCCTTTATTGTGCCCATCTTTGCATGAAATGTTTCCTTGGTATCTTCTGATACCAGCTGATGCCACCGATACAAAGATCTGATTCATTGGAAAAAACCCTGATGCTGGGAAAGACTGAAGGCAGGAGGAGAAGCGGGTGACAGAAGATGAGACAGTTGGATGGCATCACTGACTCAATGCACATGAGTTTGAGCAAACTGTGGGAGATAGTGAAGGACAGGGAAGCCTGGCATGCTATAGTCCCTGGGGTCACAGAATCAGACATGACTTTGCGATTGATCAAGGAAAACAACAAAAGGGGTGAAGTATAATATTATATGCTTCAGGAAGTAGGGAGTGGTTCCTTGTCCACCCATATTTAAGGCTGATAACATCTGTACCTGTGTATTTGAGTCATTTTACCTTACAGTTTCCAGTGTTGGTCTGTTAACATAAATTGGTGGTGCACAGCACAGCAGTTGTCTCCTTAATTCAGTGTGGTAATAGCATCCTTATGAAAATGTAGCAAGTGATTGAACATTCTGCACGAGTGCTCTTGGGGTCTTTCACATTATGTCTCCTTGGTAGCTTTAGGCATACAGTGGTTAATAGCACAAGAGAATTCTGATTCTTAGGATACATATCTAACTTTGAACAAATTACTCTCTCTCAACTGAGACCCTCTTATTTCGATTAAGATTATACCTCCTAGGGTTGTTTTGAAGATTAAATGATGTATAAATACTAATCATTGTACAATGCAACATAAAAGCTTAATAAATTGTAGGGTAGTTTTACTGGTATTATTTTCTGTTACTCTGTTGCTGTGTTATCCTATAAGGTTTAATACTGGCAGCAACAATAAAAGGCATTCAGGTTTTTAAAAAATCTGAATTTAGTACTAGACTCTGCCACTCACCATGTCACCTTAACATTTCTGAATCTTAATTGCTTTATTTTTCAAATACTGTTAAAAATGGGGAATGCCACTATCAATGTTATTGGGTTCTTGGATGGAGTATTCCAGTTCTTTTATCAAAATTCTTAGGCAAATAGAAGAATATGCTTAAAAGAAACCAGCATAGTTCTTGTTCTGATATATGTTTTTAGTTGGTGTAACTTGGTTTCCCTCATTAGCAGAGTTATGCAAATAGAGATCATGGAAATGGAAGGCATGGTTCAGCAACCTAATGCATACACAGGGCAATCCTTCCTGTAACCAGTCTACACCACGTGTTCGGTTATTCAGTGAAAATTATATACCTTTGATCTCAAACTGTTTTCTTCAGAATTTGTCTCGCAGAGTTCAGTTGTGAGTGTGCCAGCGCCTGCCCATTTCCTGCTGTTCTTTCCTGAAGTGCCATAGGGTGTGCCTCTTACGAGCAGTGTGTGTGCATTCTGAAAAACGTCAGTGACTCAAGGATGCAAACCAGCTGATTAAGTGAGAAGACAGATGATTTCCACAGCCCCCCCCCAGATCATTTTGAGCATGTAAAATGCCATGTTTTTATTATTATTGTGACTTCCATTCAAATGTCACACAGTCCCCAATGATAAGGAAATGAAAATTTGTTCAGTTAATCTGCTGCTGTTGAGAAGTTGGTCATAAATAAGCAAGATCCACTCTGCCTACAGGCAGATGGCTGTTCTGAAGTTTATAGGGTAGGGCCCCAGAGCTTTCCAGATTCTCAGTCACATTGGCTTCAACAAAATGACAGAGTCTCACGGAAACCATTGCCTGTCTCATGTCCAAGCCTACAGAAGAAATCTTCTAGGAAATATAATGAATTTTATGAAGGTGCCACTGTTCCCTTTGCGGGGGGGCTTTTGGGTTTTTCTAGACATTAATTGTCCTTAGCTGCATCCTGGGTAAGTTCTTAGCATATTAAAAAAAGATATTTTCAGTATCTATAATTGTAATTCTTGTTTTCAGCAAGCTGTAGGAATTTAAATAAACATAACTTCATATACATCCATATTAAATTTCACTTAGGACTAGTGATTATACCTTAGGGAGTTCATTTATATGTATTATTATTATCATTATGTTTTACTTTTTTATAAATTTATTTATTTAAATTGGAGGTTAATTACTTTACAATATTGCATTGGTTTTGCCATACATCAACATGAATCTGCCACAGGTATACATGTGTTCCCCATCCTGAAACCCCCTTCCTTCTCCGTCCCCATACCATCATAGCACCAGCTGTCTTGCTGAGTATTACATGGTTTAAATTTTGATTTACAATATTTTGTTGAAAGTATTGATAAAAAATGTGACTAAGGGGTCAAATGGTGTAACATAATGTTACAGGAAGCTCTGCAGTTACAATCCGGTCATATAGTTCATATGCAGTTTATTCACCCAGCCTGAAACTCATGTGGCCCGTATTATAGCTGCAAGAAATCCTAAAGGCTTCCTCAGAGCCTTTGTTGAAATCAATGCATTTTATGTCTGGAACTTCTTTTGATTGAATATAGCAGCTCTATCTTAATAGGATAGGAGTTAAGGTAGTATCAGTTCAGTTCAGTCACTCTGCCATGTCCAGCTCTTTGCGACCCCACTGACTGAAGCACTCTAGTCTTCCCTGCCCATCACTAGCTTCGGGAGCATGCTTATATCAGGCTAGTATACTTGATGTTTATTAATTGATGTACTTTCCTCCTGGACTCTGTATGTTTCTCTTAGTTATCAAAAATTTTCTGCATAGTAATGTCCTAGAATTGTCCCAGCATCCACATATATATTATTCTGAGTTGAGACATTTACTTTCATATTTTTTGAAACCCATGTATCACTTGCTCATTTCTATTTCATTAGGGCCTTTTTCTAAGTTCTCAGCAGTTATCATGAATATATTATCAATTAATCTTCAAGTACTTCATATACTTTAGGATAAAATTCATTAAACATCGAATTTAGTTCAATTCTCACAGTATTTTTCCATCCCATCTGCAGCTTTACAAAGTACTTACATCTTCTCTACCCCAGGAATCCCTGAATTTGAACTTCTAATTCTGTTTCATATTATCTCCTATTTTTATTATTGTTTATTATCTCTGGATTGAAGATCATCCCTTTGAATGGAAAAAATGGAAAGTATAATAAATACATGACTTTTTTGTCATCTGTTACTCAGCACCACCATTTTTTTCACAGTGAAACTGCCCCTTCTTTGTCCTCATTGCTCTAAACCTAATCAAATAATTGCCTGCCCTTTGACTTCTTTAGAAGCCTTGCTTTATTTTGAAGCTCCATGGTGCACGCAGCATTCGAGTGTCGTCACGTAGCTGGGCTCTGCCCCTTCTGCCTGTTTGCCCAGCAGTCAGTTGACCCGTATCTGTGTGCTTAGCTCTTCCTCAAGCCCTGGGCTCCCAGCCGTCCTATGGCAAGGATTTCAGGAGCCCTGCATAACTTCATTTCAGTCAGTCGCATTTCTAGAACTGCTGACCTCACGTTCTAGTTCAGTAAACAGATGTTGGGCCTTGCCTCTTGGTGGCAGGCACGGGAACTGAGTCCTGTCTTCCTTCCCTCTGCTTGGTTCCCTGCATTGTCAGCCTTCTCCGTTTCTTAGTTTATCCTCAAAACTGAGCCGCTGCAGTCTACAGCTGGACATGGTTCTTCAAACCACGACCTCTTCTCAGATCCTCCCTTCATGTGTTGAACTTGCTTGCCAAAGTGCCTGTTACTTCTTGCTGTTTTTCTGACAAGGTCTGAACTTGTCTACTATTACTGTCTTTCTAAACACACTCCATTGGTCTTATAAGCTTCACTACCCACCCTGACCAGTGTTATCAAAGCTAGGTCTCCCCTTTGGAAACTTGTCAAGCTCTAGCTTATAGATTTTCACTTAGTGGTACCTCTGAGGTTTCCAGAATTCTGCTGATAGACTATGCACAGTCTTTAGAGCAAAAATCCTACTATGATGGAGGCTTATGTGGAAGTTTCTTTTAAAGGGTTGGTATGTGCCTGTGTCAGACATATGTGCACATCTCTGGCCAAAAATAGAGCTTGGTTTCAGTGTTCTTGGCCATACCTAGTTTCTCCTAACATCACCCTTCCCCCTGCCTTTTTTCTTTGTTTTGTTTTATAAACTGAGTACTCCTCTTAGGAGATAGACACCTCTGAGAGTGTCTTACCACTGTAATCACAAAGAATGAAGTTCCCTGGGAACTCAGGCCGAAGAAGCAGGTCCCGTATGCCGTTACCCAGCCTGCTCCTTCTTTGGCCCATCCATCGGGAGCCCTGTCATGCCTGCGCTTCTCCACCTTCAGAGAAGCAATGGGACAGAAGAGATGTAAGGGCTTCATCAAGCTGCAGCTGGAATCTTTAAGGCATTTTTATACTTCCATTAAAAAAAATAATTATTAAGGTATAGTTGATTTACGCTGTTGTACTAGCTTCAGGTGTACAGCAAAGTGAATCAGTTATACATATACATATGTCCCCCTTTTTAAGATTTCCCCCATGTAGGCCATTACAGAGCATGAAGTAGAATTCCACGTGCTGTGGCTCAGAAGGTAAAGAAGTCGCCTGCAAGGCAAGAGACCCGGGTTCCATCCCTGGCTCGGGAAGATCCCCTGGAGAACGGAATGGCAACCCACTCCAGTATTCCTGCTTGGGGAATCCACATGGACAGAGGAGCCTGGTGGGCTACAGTCCATGGGGTCACAAAGAGTTGGACACAGCTAAGCACAGTATACACAGTATATGTTGCTGCCGCTGCCACCAAGTCACATCAGTCGTATCCAACTCTGTGCGACCCCATAAATGGCAGCCCACCAGTCTCCCCCATCCCTGGGATTCTCCAGGCAAGAACACTGGAGTAGGTTGCTATTTCTTTCTTCAGTGCATGAAAGTGAAGTCACTCACTCGTGTCTGACTCCTAGCAATCCCATGGACTGCAGCCTACCAGGCTCCTCCGTCCATGGGTTTTTCTAGGCAAGAGTACTGGATCAGGTTGCCATTGCCTTCTCTGATACACAGTATATAGTAGGTCGTTATTAATTATCTATTTTATATATAGTAGTATGTTTATGGAAGATTTGCTCTTCCAATTTATTCTTCCGCCCTTCCCCCTTGGTACCTATAAGTTTGTTGATCTGTGAGTGTGTGTTGTAGATAAGTTCTTATATACTTCCATTTTGTTATCTTTTTTTGAAGTTGAAAATAGCTAACATTCATTGGGCATTACTGTGTGCCAGGTACTGTTCCAAGTCTTACATATTAACTCATCTATTTTTCAGAACACGTCTATGAAACTGTAACTCTTCTTAACCTCCTTTCACAGATGAGAAAACCGAGATAAAGAGAAGTGTGGTAGCTTCGCAGTGGTCACATGGGGAATCGTTTGCAGAGTCACGTTTTGAATCAGGAATCTGGACCCAGAGTCTAAACTCTAACTAAATGATCTCACCTCTCTGAGGTGGAAATTGTAGTAGTAAGAGTTATAAGTGTCATATAGTAGTTATGGCAGCAGAGATAGACAAGCTATGCTAAGTTATGGGGGCACCCTGAGAGGCTCTGTGATGGGAATTTCAGAGAACATACAGCTGATTACAGGATCCATAGTGTGTCCCAAAAGTTCATGAAAATGGTACATTATTTCTATCACTTTAATAATGATAACTTGAGTACATATTTTATTTCCAGTTTTAATGACTGATTTTTTTTTTAAGCAAAAAGGAAGTCAAAGGAGATGTATGTAATTTTCTTTTACTTCCCACCCACAATTCTTAGGTTTGTTGATTTATCTTGTTTACCCTAGGAGGAATATATTGATAATTCAGTTGTTTCTAATCCAAGGTTCTTGCACATATTTTAAGAAAAATACATATTCAGAAAAGTTATATATTAAATACATACTTAAAAAGTGATTGAATCTAAAATGAAATTAAAATAATTTACTTGTATTAGCATAAAAATAACAAAATAAATTTTCAAGAAAAATACAAGGTACCTTTGCTTAAAACACAAACATTAATAAGAAATTAAAGAAAACAAAAGTAATTAAAACATATTTCATGTTCATGGGTTATATTATTAAGATGGGAAGTCCACAATTATTTGTAATGTCATGTTCCCTGTAAAGGGTCATTTTTCCCTGATTGCTATCAAGTTTGTCTCCATATCCACAGTTTTCAGGATTTAGCCCTGATATGCCTAGGCTTTTTTTTTTTAATATTAATTGCTTGAGGTTAATGAGATTTTTGAATGTGTGCATTTAATGTACATTTAATCTATCTTTCACCAGATTCAGGAAGTTTTCAGCCATTGTTTCTTCAAACATCTTCTGCCTGTTCTGACCCTTTTTACCTTCTGCATCCCAGTTACACTTACGATGGAGCTGTATATATTGTCCCACATGTCCTGGAGATTGTGTTCGTTCCTCAGGTTGCATAAATTCTACTGACCTGTATTCAAGTATATCAACTGTTTACTTCATATTTCATGTTCATGGGTTATATTATTAAGATGGGAAGTCCACAATTATTTGTAATGTCATGTTCCCTGTAAAGGGTCATTTTTCCCTGATTGCTATCAAGTTTGTCTCCATATCCACAGTTTTCAGGATTTAGCCCTGATATGCCTAGGCTTTTTTTTTTTAATATTAATTGCTTGAGGTTAATGAGATTTTTGAATGTGTGCATTTAATGTACATTTAATCTATCTTTCACCAGATTCAGGAAGTTTTCAGCCATTGTTTCTTCAAACATCTTCTGCCTGTTCTGACCCTTTTTACCTTCTGCATCCCAGTTACACTTACGATGGAGCTGTATATATTGTCCCACATGTCCTGGAGATTGTGTTCGTTCCTCAGGTTGCATAAATTCTACTGACCTGTATTCAAGTATATCAACTGTTTACTCAGTCATCTTCATTGTTCTTCTGAGCTCATTCACCTAGCGTTTTTATGTCACATATTCTTGAATCTTTACTTGGTTCTTTTTAATATTTTCCCTTTCTATACTGAATCTATATCTTTTGGGTTACTACAGCATTAAGCCCAGTTTTAATACTTGTCTTAAAATCCCTTCTTTTTTATTTATTTATTTTTATTTTACTTTACAATACTGTATTGGTTTTGCCACATATTGACATGAATCTACCATGGGTTTACGTGAGTTCCCAATCCTGAGCCCCCCTCCCACCTCTCTACCCATATCACCTCTCTGGGTCATCCCAGTGCACCAAACCCCAAGCATCCTGTATCCTGTATCGAACCTAGACTGGCAATTCATTTCTTACCTGATAGTATACATGTTTCAATGCCAGTCTCCCAAATCATCCCACCCTCTG
>SJYC01059230.1:0-34861 GCA_006408675.1 Madoqua kirkii
TCCATAGTTCATCAGGCACTCTATCAGATCTAGGCCCTTAAATCTATTTCTCACTTCCACTGTATAATCATAAGGGATTTGATTTAGGTCATACCTGCATGGTCTAGTGGTTTTCCCTACTTTCTTCAATTTAAGTCTGAATTTGGCAATAAAAAGTTCATGATCTGATCCACAGTCAGCTCCCAGTCTTGTTTTTGCTGACTGCGTAGAGCTTATCCATCTTTGGCTGCAAAGAATACAGTCAGTCTGATTTTGGTGTTGACCATCTGGTGATGTCCATGTGTAGAGTCTTCTCTTGTGTTGTTGGAAGAAGGTGTTTGCTATGACCAGTGCGTTCTCTTGGCAAAACTCTATTAGCCTTTGCCCTGCTTCATTCCATATTTCAAGGCCAAATTTGCCTGTTACTCCAGGTGTTCTTGACTTCCTACTTTTGCATTCCAGTCCCCTATAATGAAAAGTACATTTTTTTTGGATGTTAGTTCCAAAAGGTCTTGAGAAAAGTAAACCAGTCCTAAAAGAACATACAAGGTTTATTAAATTTATATTAAGTTCCAAAACAGCAAAATTAATGTATGGTGGAAGATACCAGAGTAGTTAGTGGTTGATTTGGAGATGGCTCTAGGATTGACTAAAAAGGAGCAGGAAGGAGTAGAGTGTGGTTACAAAGACAGTTGAGTTTGATTGTCACAATTCATCAAAATGCGCACTGAATTTCTGGACACTCCACTGTCTGTAAACTACAACTCAATTAAAACGTAGCATTTGAAATTTAACAGTTTTTTTCTGAATCCAAAATAGGTATAATAGTAAAATGTTTTCAATACTTTTTTAAAGTGAGTGTTTTAACTCAATTTCAATATATATTCTTCATATGTAATCTACAGATTAGATTTATGTGCAAGTGGGTTTGTATCCTCTAATGTTATCTTTTTTACGGCTGTGTTTATTTATAAGAATGCAGTTTTCTTAGGTCTTGAAGAAACTCCTTGATGCTAAATATAAAACTTTACTAATATTTTGACAAATATGTATTTTGTATTCTCCTGTTTGGAGTCTTTTCTTATCAATTGATTAGAATTCAGAATTTGTATCTGTCTTTCATTAGGAGTGACAGAGTCTTCTCATCATGATTGTTGTGTATTCACCTTCTTATACCAGTCACCTTGGTTTTGTGTTTGTTTTTAAAATAACTTGAAAAGTGACTCCCATCGGAATACACAGACTTCTGACATGTTGATTTTCTAAGGACTTGCATTGTTTATTCAATACAGAACAAAATCAAGACATTGGTTTTAATTTTCTTACATTGTGCCAGTGGGTCTCTGTGTTAGAAAATTTTTTGAGTAACTCCTTCTTTGGATGACTTCCTCTTTTCAGATAGAATTCAAACAGCTATTGTTTAGGAAAAGCCAGCCAATTCACAAATTGTTACAGAGAAAACATGGGGCATTCTCTCTGTGAAAAAAGCAATAGATACGTTTTTAGTAAGTTTTCTGTTTATTAGAATTTTATTAATAAGTTTATAAGTTTGTCTAGATATCTAGATGGTACTCGATTTTCACAGAATCATCCTTCTTATCAGTGTTATGAAAATTTTCTACTACTGGTTTATCAGTATATTTCATTTCTAAATTTTAGCCAAAGCAGAGTGTTTTGTTAATAGAAAGCCATTAGAAAGGCAACATGGAAAAAGAGGCATAACTGTTTAGTGTATACTCTGTATGGTTGTTAAAGAATCCCGTTGCAGTCCTGGCTACTCATCAGAGCCCTGTAAACTAACCAGTTGTCTTGAGGTGAGAATAAGTAGGAAAATGGCAAAGATAGTATTTTTTAAAGAAACTGAAATCAATAGATAGACCTTTTCTATGATGTGTCAAGTAAAATCCGATAGAAGGAGTCCAGAAACAAGGCAGAAATAGGCAGTACGGAGATTCACTGAGGGTCAGACTTGTTGTCCACACTTGTGAGCACACTCATGATTGGACTGTCAGGTTGAATCCTGTGAATCAGAGAGGCCTTATTCAGTGCCAGCTTTACTAAATTTTTCAGAAATAGGCAAGGGCACAGGTGAAGCAGAAAGAGACGTGGGACATTCTATACATTTCCTAAGATCCTTGTTGTCAGACATGTCTCTCTAGCCTTGAACAGTAGATGAGGTCCCCAGGTGAGATTGTGTGGGGATCTCACACAGAGGGAGCTTTATGTTGTTAAACGTTTCCATTTTATAACCTGGGGAATTTTACAGTTCAGACGGCTGCCTTCAAGGAGCTATGTCTCATAGATTGTGAGTCTGCTTAGCTAAGTAATATTTTGCTAGGAACTCCCCACTAAGGACATTCACTAGATAAAATTTTCTTCTAATAACGAATGCCAGGAGATCCACTTGAGGAGGAGATAGGCCTGGTCATCAATTTATTTTCTTTCTCTCAGGGCATATCCCCAGTAAGTACCAGCAGCTTTATCTTCGTCCTCCCAGCTGGCTGTCAAGTTCCTGGAGCCTCTCTGTGCTAGAATTGTTTAATGGAACAGAGTCAACTGAGAAAGAAAAAAATTTTATAAAGGTATATTTCAGTTACTTGCAAGTAAACAGGGTTATGGTATTTCTTCAAAGAATCTGTACAATTTATAATTATATAGTTTTATATATTATACAATAAACTATATTCCAACAGGAAGAGGTAAATAATTCAGTAGAAAGGAAAAGTGAGCTAACAATATGAAAAGGCAGTTTAATAGAGAGGAAACACGGAAGGAAAACTAACATGAGTGAATGATGTTCGACCTCAGCAGTGCCAGGAAATGCAAGTCTAGAAAACAGTTTGTTTCATACTCATTCTACTGACATTAACTTAAAAAACTTAATTTGACAACAATATCAGGTGTCAATGATTGTGTGGGGAAATGGAGTTCATCACCTGGTAAAGTCAGATACATACACGCACATACACACACAACTGTGTATATTGCACAAAGGACACTGCAGGGATGTGTGTGTTAGCATTTTTGTCACAGCTGAAAATTGGAAATAATAGTGTCCATTGTCAAAAGATGGCTGGGTGTGGTAGGGCAAACATGAATATTCTGTAGCAGTTAAAATGAGTAGATTAAGTTTTCAAGTATCAACATTGATACGCTTTGAAGCATAATTTTGATTTGCAGGGAAGAAGGAAGCCTTCAGGAAGGAAAGAGACCCAAATATAGCAGTCTTAACAGTTTTATTTACAAGACGTTAACATACACCACACACATAAAACACGTCTCCAGTATATTCATACTTGTAAATTTTCTTTTACAAATACAAAATCTAAAATAAATGTAAGAAAATGTTAATGAGTATTGAAAATATATAATTTGTGTACTCCAGATCTATGCTTTTTGCATTGTGAAATAGTTTTATGTTGAAAAATATTTCAGAGCTAAAAATATAAAATAGATTCTAAAATAAAGAGTCTCCTTGGGTATCAGAACTATATCATTTCAAATTAAACCTCAATTTTTAATGGCTTTTTTACAGAAATGTTTTTTCCTTTGATATATTAATAGTTAATAATTCTCAGCATGTTTTGAGGTATAGGGACCAAGCTATTAAAAATGATGATGCTTTTAGAATGGTGCTATGGTTAGGGGAAATCTGAATTTAGAATATTATATGCATACTCATGTTAAATACTTTTTAAGTCTAATGTTTACACAGTAAATGAAATTTCTGCATGAAAATAGATTTTTTAATTGGAAGTAAATCCTGTTAGCAGAAGTAAAGCTTTTTAGCAGAAGAAAAGTAAAAACTTGGTTGCTTACATCAGGAGGCATTTTTACATTTCAGATGTCTATTTAACTTGTTAAATAAAATAAAAGCTAAGCAACTCATTTATGAAAATAGAACATACAAATTAAAGATTCTGAATATGGAATGAGTTTATGCATACTTTCTTCAAAGTAAACTAGTTTTTTACATCAGCGCAAAATATAGCAACAAAATAAGCATTTTTAATAAAATAAAAAGAAAAGATAATCATAGCTCAGAGCCAGAAACAGCTGACCTATTTCAACTGAGAGAGGAGCCATATTATTTTCTACAGTTATGTGTATTTTGATCTTGTCTAAGATCTGGGAAGCCTGGTGCAGTCAGCAGTCAGTCCATCAGGAAGAATAGATTTTGCATCAAATTATGCTCAAGTGGACACTGTTGGGATTAGGGTTCTTCAGCATGGCTTTTCCCTTTTAATTTTTAATTGATTAACCAGGACTTAGAAATTCTCAACCATGAGCTCTATTTCAGATCAGGACAGTGTTTTCCTTACCAGTGTTGTTTATGCAAGTAGTTATTTAATTACCAGGTAAGGATGAAATAAGGCTTAAAAGTTATCAGAATGTACTATTGGCCTAAACATTTCCACATCACTGAATGCATTTTTATAGCTAACTTTCTAAAATTAATGAATTTATTTTTAATTGGAAGATAACTGCTTAACAATATTGTGTTGGTTTCTGCCGTATATCAACATGCATCAGCCATAAATATATCTCTGTCCCCTCCCTCTTGAGACTCCCTCCCACCTCCCCTTCCGTCTGTCCCTTCTGGGTTATCACGGAACACAGATTTGAGCTTCCTGCATCATATAGCCAAGTCCCACTGACTGTTTTATATTGGTAACATATATGTTTCAGTGCTACTTCTTATCAAGATAAAACGTCTATCTGTGAGCTCAACTGACAATGGAGATGAAAGCTAGCTTGAGCGCTTGCCATATGGAGGCTCGATCTTAAAGCCATATGACTTCTGGAGTAGTCTGTCTTGTCAACAAATTTGAAGGCTCTATAATGAATTGCAAACTTACAGGCAATGCAGAGGATGTTTAAACTAACCATGAGGATGCCTTTGGTAAAAATCTAGACTGTATAGGAAAAGCAACTTATTTTCTTCAACAAATAAATTGTATTATGGTGAGAAGAGGTGGAATGAGGAGAAAGAGAGGAAGGAGGAGGCTGTGTTTTAGGACAGCATCTTCCCAGAAGCTTGGGCAGAAACAGCTCCTCTGGCCAGCACTGAGAGCAGGCCCCTGAGGAGCTGGAGACTGTGGAAGGAATCCTGGAGGTGTCTGTTTTTGTATCTGCTGTCTCTCCAGTGCCTTCCATCGTGATCACGGTCATGTCAACATGCGCTGATAGCATGAATGGTTAAAACTGAAAGAAGCCCAGTCTGTATGGCAAGAGCAGTGAGAAATGAGACTAGGAGAGCGGAGAGCATGGACGTGGGGGGAGATGAGGGGAGCAGTGAAAATTCGGATTGTCTCTGGGAGAGACGTTAGGTATCATGTGATGTGTTCTCTGTTTCCAAAATTGCTTTTACAGATTAGACTGTTGTAAGTGTGTGGGGTGGGGTGGTATTGATGTTCATTTTTAAAATATTTACTTAGCCTTTTAGAAACCTGGTGAAGTTTTGGACACCATGCTTACCCCAAACGCATGCTTTATAGTCGCATGGCATGTAGATGATAACATTTTAAAGTAAAACAGCATTACAGAATTTCTGCAGGTACAGCTCCCACTCAGATGATAGTCTGAGAAGCGCAATTCAGTTCGTTTATCAGTCGTGTCCAACTCTTTGTGACCCCGTGAACCACAGCTCGCCAGGCCTCCCTGTCCATCACCAACTCCTGGAGCCCACCCGAACCCATGTCCATCAAGTCAGTGATGCCATCCAGCCATCTCATCCTCTGTCGTCCCCTTCTCCTCCTGCCTTCAATCTTTCCCAGCATCAGGGTCTTTTCCACTGAGTCAGCTCTTCTCATCAGGTGGCCACAGTATTGTAGTTTCAGCTTCAACATCAGTCCTTCCAGTGAACACACAGGACTGATCTCCTTTAGCATGGACTGGTTGGATCTCCTTGCAGTCCAAAGGACTCTCAAGAGTCTTCTCCAACACCACAGTTCACTTAACACTGGATAAATAAGTGGATGTTTTGTTTTATCTTTGCCTAAAAGTAAAATTTCTTCTGGTCTATGTATCAGTTCAGTTCAGTTCAGTCTCTCAGTCGTGTCCAACTCTTTGTGACCCCGTGAATCGCAGCACACCAGGCCTCCCTGTCCATCACCAACTCCCAGAGTTCACTCAGACTCACGTCCATAGAGTCAGTGATGCCATCCAGCCATCTCATCCTCTGTTATCCCCTTCTCCTCCTGCCCCCAATTCCTCCCAGCATCAGAGTCTTTTCCAATGTACAAGGTGTCTTATTTTGCAAAATCTCTGTTAACCAAAATAGTTTCAAAGTGTTTGGTAATTTTAATTGCACTTTTATTCTATTTAAATTTAGAGTTATAGGCCTGGTGAGAAAAAACAACCAAGGGGAAGACTATAAAGATATAGGCAGAATTTCTTAACCTATTAAAGAAAACAGTGTTCAAAATAAGAACTTGAATTTCTGTCTAGTTCATGCTAGAGAGCATAATCAATGTACGATAAAAGACCAGGATGATTGATTGCTTATAATGGCCTTTCAAAATATGAAAATGAATTATTCTTAGAATTGATGCACTGATGTTTTAAAATAATTGTGAATTTACTCACGACCTGATCATGTCTGAAGACAGAGATCTGATAGAATTGTGAAAATGTGGGAACAGCAATCTGAGTGCTAGTGGGGAGCCACTTTTTGTTCTGACTCTGTCAATAACTAGTTTAGTGGCTTTGGAAAATCCACTCTTCCAAGCCTGATTCTAAAATCAGATGCAGTTGCCGTTTGGTGAGAATTATGGTTTTTTTTTTGTTTGTTTGTTTGTTCTTTTTGTCCTCAGTCAGTCGAATCAGTCTTAGAGTGGCAGCCAGCCCGCCATGTGGTTTATGGGTACTGTTCCAACAGACTGCGTCATAATCACTCCACTTTTCTAGCCATTTTGCCATTTTAGCTTGGAGAGCATCTCAAGGCTTGTAAAGAACAGATACCCACACAAAGCACAGCTAAGTGCTGATGCTCATTGGAATGGCTCATGAATCTGTTTGTGTTTGTCTTTTTCTTGACACCATCATTGCCCATAGCTTTTTAAATCACAGTATGGAAAATTCTTTGGGACGTCCCTGGTGCCTGAGTGGTAAAGAATCCACCTGCCAATGCAGGAGACCCAGGTTTATTCCCTGGGTCGGGAAGATTCCCCCGAAGAAGGAAATGGCAGCCCACTCCATATTCTTGCCTGGGAAATCCCGTGGACAGACTGAACAACGATGACCAATGAGTGTGGGAGGGAGAAAGTGTTCATTTAATGCTTCTAGGTATTCATAGCATGAGGGTGAATTTGGTCACTTGGTCCATCATATTGTTGGAAATTGATTCATCTTTTGTCTTGGTTTTCTATGTTTATTTAATATATTTGGAAAATATATTGATGCATGGAGTGAACTGAGGCTCTAAGTGGAAAAGAATTCAACTTTCCTGTTATGTGTTGAATAAGGCTAGGGCCTTTCCTGTGGCTTGTGATGCTTCCTTTAGTAGGTACTTTGTTTTCACATAAGAGTTTATTCATTAATCTCACCTGTGGATTCCCACACTACTACAACACTAATTTAGCTACTGTAGTTTTAGTACATATTTTAATATACAGTTGTTACAACTACTTTTTATTAGTCATTCTTCCTGTTCATACTCCTAAATGGCCTTGACAATAACTTTTTCAAGTTCAAAAATAAAACTATGTAGATTTTCATTGAGATGTTTTTGAGAAAATATTTTTAAAACTTACGTCTTCAAAAAGACCAATCATAGTTGCTTATAGCTGATGTTCTCTATATGTATCATATTTTCTTATTTTAATATCTTTGTCCTTACCCATGATATGTCAACTAAAAATTCTCAGGTTCTTCCTTCGTCATTTATTTGATTTTTCTGTAATAGTGCTTGTTAGGTTTATTGTCTTCAGCATAGATTTCAGCTTTCCTTTTGGAATTTGAGTTCCCATAAATTTGCCGCCTGCCACCACATTCCATTTTATTTCATTTTTGTATGCTCTCTGTAACGAAGTCCTCTTGCCTTTTCATCTTCTCTTGGCTTCTCCCTTTCGTAACTGGCATGAGTCCTTTCCCACCACTGAGCGTTTCCTTTCCTTTCTCAGAGCGACCCTCTGTTTACTCTGGTCTCCTCATTAAGTCTTTTCTTCATGTTCTTCCTCCTTGTATTAATATTTGGGTTCTTCGCCTTTGCCTGTGTCTCCTCTCAGTGTTGCTCGTGGAATCTGTATTTTGGTTTCTTGGCATTTTTCCTCCTCTTCTAATGAGAAAGGTCACTGGCTCTGCCTGAGACCTTCCCGCGGACGCCTGTGTCACTTGCCCCTGCTGAGGGCACTCACTTGGTGGCAGGAGAGGCGCCTCTCCCCACCCTGTGCAGGGGAGCAGGCTGTGGCGCCCGTGCCCGTGGCTTCTCCGCTGCCCCAGCATGGACTGTGAGAGCCGTGGGCACTCGGACGCCCTTGCCAGAGAGCAGGGCAGGCGTGCTCGGCACCGACTGCGCCCCGGCTGCTGCGCCTCTCGCCGCGCAGCACTGCTCCCGGACCCCGGGCCTGCTGTTGCCCATGAACAGAAAAACTTGCAGGAAGGCTATGGATTATGTTTCTCTCTTGAGCTTCCTCAGCTTCTCACGCAGAGTTTCTTTACCCTCACAGATTCGTTAGTGCCAAGTTGGAGGACTCTTACGGGAGGTCATTCGTAGCAAGAATCCATATCACCTTTTAAGGATTCTGTGCCCTTACTCGGAACTGAAAGGAGGGAGGGAACATTTCCTTATTAATTTATTTTGAGAGTTAATTTTTTTTGATTAACTGTGCTTAAATAAAAGAATCAGTGGCGCTTTCTCTGCAAGTTCTGCGGCGGTGTATCCAGTCATTCGTCTCACACAGGAGCGAACAGTTGCGGGGGCGCCAGGGGTAGAGGGGCTGTCACACAGTTCTATGCCTTAAAGTATAAACTCAAGAGGCTTTGAGTAAGTATAGAAAATAAAGCCAATTATTTCTGCTGTATTTGGCTAGGCTGGCAATAAAATGTCAATTATATATGATTGATTCTTACTTTTTTTCTCTAACTGAGAGAACGTATTGCTGCCACGCTGTCAGATTGAGGTCTGTCAGTACTGAAAAGAGATTATCAGAGTCATTTCAGTGTCATAAGAAAATCCGAGTATATTTCAATAATCAATCCTTTCCTGATTTTTTTACTCCCTCTGGCAAGTAAAATTTTGTTTGTTCTGAACAATTTTGTGATGCAGTTGAAACCTACCACCTTCTTACAAGTTGTATTTGATTACCACAAGCAAAGGCACCCAAATCCTTCCCACTCCTATGTCTGTATGAAAGATATTAATTTATTGGAAATAACTATAATCAAGTATCATTTATCTGTCTTTTTTTTCTAATGCACTGAAGTTAACAAAAATGTCTTATCCATTGTCTTCTCTCTATATCTCACCTACAGAAAAAAAAATGTTGCTAAAATCAGGATTTTTTCACTTTAAGTAGAGAGAAATCAAACCATAATCAGCAATCCTCACTGACCTTAAAACATACTACTTTCTAAACTCTGATTCACTCAAAATTAAAAGGGAGAGAATATAAGAAGCTAGATCTCCTCACGTTGTACAGTAATGCTTTGAATACCTAAAAAGAATGATTTCCGGTGAAAGACTAATCTGCGGCTCTCTGTAACTTACTGTGAAGCACATATTTGGTATTTTATAAAGTACTTATTGAAGAAATAGAAAGGAATGCATTTGAAACCAAAAAAAAGACAATTAAAAATAAACTGATACTATACCCAATTAACAAGCTTCCTGCATAGAAAACAACACGAAAATGAAAAGACAACCCATGAATGGGAGAAAATATTTTCACATCATATTTCTGATAAAGGCTTCAGTTCAGTTCAGTTCAGTCGCTCAGTCGTGTCCGACACTTTGCGACCCCATGAATCGCAGCACGCTAGGCCTACCTGTCCATCACCATCTCCAGGAGTTCACTCAAACTCAACGTCCATTGAGTCAGTAATGCCATCCAGCCATCTCATCCTCTGTCATCCCCATCTCCTCCTGCCCCCAATCCCTCCCAGCATCAGAGTCTTTTCCAATGAGTCAACTCTTCGCATGAGGTGGCCAAAGTAATGGAGTTTCAGCTTTAGCATCATTCCTTCTAAAGAAATCCCAGGGCTGGTCTCCTTCAGAATGGACTGGTTGGATCTCCTTGTAGTCCAAGGGACTCTCAAGAGTCTTCTCCAACACCACAGTTCAAAAGCATCAATTCTTCGGCACTCAGCTTTCTTCACAGTCCAACTCTCACATCCATACATGACCACAGGAAAAACCATAGCCTTGACTAGACAGACCTTAGGTGGCAAACTAATGTCTCTGCTTTTCAATATGCTATCTAGGTTGCTCATAACTTTTCTTCCAAGGAGTAAGTGTCTTTTCATTTCATGGCTGTAATCACCATCTGCGGTGATTTTGGAGCCCCCAAAAATAGTCTGACATTGTTTCCACTGTTTCCTTATCTATTTCCCATGAAGTGATGGGACCAGATGCCATGATCTTTGTTTTCTGAATGTTGAGCTTTAAGCCAACTGTTTCACTCTCCACTTTCACTTTCATCAAGAGGCTTTTTAGTTCCTCTTCACTTTCTGCCATAAGGGTGGTGTCATCTGCATATCTGAGGTGACTGATATTTCTCCCAGCAATCTTGATTCCACCTGGTGCCTCTTCCAGCCCAGCGTTTCTCATGATGTACTCTGCATAGAACTTAAAGAAGCAGGGTGACAATATACAGCCTTGACGTACTCCTTTTCCTATTTGGAACCAGTCTGTTGTTCCATGTCCAGTTCTAACTTTTGCTTCCTAACCTGCATATAGATTTCTCAAGAGGCAGGTCATGTGGTCTGGTATTCCCATCTCTTTCAGAATTTTCCACAGTTTACTGTGATCCACACAGTCAAAGGCTTTGGCATAGTCAATAAAGCAGAAATAGATGTTTTTCTGGCACTCTCTTGCCTTTTCGATGATCCAGCGGATGTTGGCATTTGATCTCTGATTCCTCTGCCTTTCCTAAAACCAGCTTGAACATCTGGATGTTCATGGTTCACGTATTGCAGAAGCCTGGCTTAGAGAATTTTGACCATTACTTTACTAGCATGTGAGATGAGTGCAGTTGTGCGGTAGTTTGAGCATTCTTTGGCATCGCCTTTCTTTGGGACTGGAATGAAAACTGATCTTTCCAGTCCTGTGGCCACTGCTGAGTTTTCCAAATTTGCTGGCATATTGAGTGCAGCACTTTCACAGCATCATCTTTCAGGATTTGAAAGAGCTCTGAATTCCATCACCTTCACTAGCTTCGTTCATCGTGATGCTTTCAAAGACCCATTTGACTTCACATTCCAGGATGTCTGGCTCTAGATGAATAATCACACCATCATTATTATCTAGGTCATGAAGTTCTTTTTTATACAGTTCTTCTGTGTATTCTTGCCACCTCTTCTTAATATCTTGTGCTTCTGTTAGGTCCATACCATTTATGTCCTTTATCGAGCCCATCTTTGCATGAAATGTTCCCTTGGTATCTCTAATTTTCTTGAAAAGAACGCTAGTCTTTCCCATTCTGTTCTCTTCCTCTATTTCTTTGCACTGATCACTGAGGAAGGCTTTCTTATCTGTTCTTGTTTTTCTTTGGAATTAATGTAAAGGAAATGAAATCAGGATCTCAAAGGGGTATTTGTATTCCTGTGTTTACTGCTGACATGCTTGACAGCAGCCAATATATAGAAACAGCTGTCTATCCCTGAATGAATGAATTTTAAAAAAACAGGATATAGATACAGTGTACATATACATACAGTGGAATATATACACACAGTAAAGTATTATTCAACCATAAAAAGAATGAAATTTTGCCACTGTTGACAACATGGTTGGGTGTTGAAGGCATTATACCAAATGAAATAAGTCAGAAAAGGACAAATCTCATATTATCTCTTGGAGTCTTGGGGGAATGAGTGAGGTGAACAAAAGATGCAAACTTCCAGGTTAAAGATAAGTTCTAGAAGTAATATAAAGCATGGTGACTGTAGTTAACAATATTCCATTATATATTTAGTTGCTTGGAGTTAGACCTTTAAAGTTGTTATCATAAGAGAAAAACTTTGTATCTATGTGAGGTGGTAGATGTTAACTAAACTTATTGTGGTAATCATTTCACAATAAAAAATATCAAATCAGTAAGCAGAACACCTAAACTAATCCAGTTATAAGTCACTTATATCACAGTAAGACAGGGAAAAAAACCTAAAAGGTACCATGATAAACAGGTGTTTTGGATGGCCTGGGATGACAAGTATAAGATCTAGAAAATAAAAGGACCAAAAAAATAAAAGGGGAAAGCTGTGTTCTGCCTGTGGAAGTTTAGAGGTTAAGACTTTAGAATTGGGATAGTCACTTCTAGCTGCTGGTTATGGAGCAGGTGGTAGTTTACTGCAATTGACAGATGAAGAAATTATTCATGGGGGGTATTAGATGGTTCATTCAGTGAGCACAGGGACCAGATAACAATAAAGCATAGGGAATGGGCCTACGAGACCGGTGCCTATCCCTGATCAATGCCTGCAGAAGTGCTGGGTGACATATTAGCTCAAAATAAATGAAAGGAAGAGTGAAAAATCCCTGGATGAAAAGTAGAGAAGAAAGGGCAGTGAGGCAGGGTACATTGTGAAGGTCCATGCTGTGGGCACTGGGCTCAGCTCTGCCAGCATCTCTGGGAATGTGAGCTTGGCAGTTGTGAGTCTGCAGCTCCCCTCTGCTGTACTGTCCTGCCCCTGTGTCCCCATTGCATTTCCCAGTGAAGAAAACTGAACCACTGCTAGTTCAGAGCCAGGTTTCTCTGGAGTTGCAGAACAGCTACTCCTTGACTTATGATGGGTTGTCATAAGTTGAAAATGCATTTCATACACCTACTCTGTGGAGTATCAGAGCTTAGCCCAGTCTACCTTCAGTGTGCTCAGAGCACTTAACTAGCCTGCAGTTGGTAGAATCATCTAACACAAAGCCTCTTTCATCACAGACTGTTGAATACTCATGTGTAATTTGTTGAATACCATACTGAAAGTGAAAAGTAGAATGGCCATATGGACGCAGAATGGTTTTAAATGTGATTGTTTCCCCTTGTGATTGTGTGGCCAAATGTAGCAGCAACTACAGAGCATCACAAGAGTGTTGTAGCACATATCACTAGCTCAGGGAAAGATCAGTGTTCACAATTATATATATATATATAATATATATATTATATATATATGAATAACAATTTTGTATGCTTTGATTCATTTTTTTAAGTTGCCTGATTTTCTAAAGTTATTTTTAGTTGAAGGATAATTGCTTTGCATTATTGATGTTATTTCTGCCATATACCATGAATTAGTCATAGTATTTTTTTAATGACTATATCATTATATACATATAAAATTTGCACCGCTTATATCATAGCCATAACAAACTGGTACATCACATGCAGAACAGCTTAGTCTGCTCACAATGTTATAATCCACCACCAACAAAAAAAGAAGATGGAATACAAATAATTGCACAGACTTTTTAAAAAAGACAGCAAATAAGTAATTTAAAAATCTTCATGTTCATAAACTATGGACAAGGAGCAAGTGAATATTTCATTGTGCTCCAGCCAATCAAGCAGGCATTCAAAGGGCTTGATCTTCCTAAGCAGCAAAGTATATGCCTGCATATACTGACATACAGACTGATGTGGAACTTAGAGGCTTCAAGTGATTGTTGCTCTTGTGGAGAACAAGACCATGGGAGATCAGGCTGCCATGGGAGGTTCCCAGCAAGAGAGTATGCGGGACGCAGGTCTCTCCTCCAAGAACAAAGTGTATTCCGTGAACCTCTGAATCCCCAATACCTTATGGGAAATGGGCAGCAATTACTTGTATTTAGTGAGGGAGGTGAGAGTTGAGAGATTTAGCTTGTAGTGTATTTTTGTTACAACGTAACGAAAGTTGCTCAGTCGTGTCCAACTCCTTGTGACCCCATGAACCACAGCACGCCAGGCCTCCCTGTCCACCACCAACTCCTGGAGTTTACTCAAACTCATGTCCATTGAGTCAGTGATGCCATCCAGCCATCTCATCCTCTGTTGTCCCCTTTTCCTCCTGCCCCCAATCCCTCCCATCATCAGAGTCTTTTCCAATGAGTCAACTCTTCACATGAGGTGGCCAAAGTACTGGAGTTTCCGCTTTAGCATCATTCCTTCCAAGGAACACCCAGGACTGATCTCCTTCAGAATGGACTGGTTGGATCTCTTTGCAGTCCATGGGTGCTTCTAAATCTTATGAAGAATTTTAAAGACCTTCAAGAAAGAATAATGAGACCATGAAAAATGGGAGAGGATTGTAGGAACAGGGAAACACATGAATGATAAAAATGAGAAATACCAAATGTGTTTGTTCTGGGCATTGATTGATTTGAAGTTACAACAATGAACTTTACATACTCTGTAATCTTTAGATCCACTTGAACTTTGAACAGATCTTTTATCCATGCATGAATTATTTGGGAAATATTGGGTCACCAAGTTCTGTATCTTCTACATGTTGATATGTTTCATTCAGTTCAGTTCAGTTCAGTCGCTCAGTTGTGTCCGACTCCTTGTGACCCCATGAACCACAGCACGCCAGGCCTCCCTGTGCATCAGCAACTCCTGGAGTTCACCCAAACCCATGTCCATCGAGTCACTGATACCATCCAGACATCTCATTGTCTGTCATCCCCTTCTCCTCCTGCCCTCAATCTTTCCCAGTATCAGGGTCTTTTCAAATGAGTCAGTTCTTCACATCAGATGACAAAAGTATCGGAGTTTAGCTTCAGTGTCAGTCCCTCCAGTGAACACTTAAGATTGATCTCCTTTAGGATGGACTGGTTGTATCTCCTTGCAGTCCAAGGGGCTCTCAAGAGTCTTCTCTAACACCACTGTTCAAAAGCATCAATTCTTTGGTGCTCAGCTTTCTTTATAGTCCAACTCTCATATCCATACATGTCATAGCAAATACCCTCTTCCAAAAACACAAGAGAAGTCTCTACCCATGGATATCACCAGATGATCAACACTGAAATCAGATTGATTATATTCTTTGCAGCCAAAGATGGAGAAGATCTATACAGTCAGCAAAAAGAAGACTGGGAGCTGACTGTGGCTCGAATCATGAACCCCTTATTGCCAAATTTAGACTGAAATTAAAGAAAGTGGAGAAGACCACTAGACCATTCAGGTATGACCTAAACAAATCCCTTATGACTATACAGTGGAAGTGAGAAATAGATTTAAGAGACTAGATCTGATAGATAGAGTGCCTGATGAACTATGGATGGAGGTTCGTGACATTGTACAGAAGACAGGAATCAAGACCATCCCCAAGAAAAAGAAATGCGAAAAAGCAAAATGTCTGTCTGAGGAGGCCTTACAAATAGCTGTGAAAAGAAGGAAAGTGAAAAGCAAATGAGAAAAGGAAAGATATACCCATTTGAATGCAGAGTTCCAAACAATAGCAAGAAGAGATAAGAAAGCCTTCCTCAGCAATCAGTGCAAAGAAATAGAGGAAAACAATAGAATGGGAAAGACTAGCATTCTTTTCAAGAAAATTAGAGATACCAAGCAAACATTTCATGCAAAGATGCGCTCGATAAAGGACAGAAATGATATGGACCTAACAGAAGCAGAAGATATTAAGAAGAGGGGGCAGGATTACGCAGAAGAACTGTGCAAAAAAGATCTTCATAACCCAGATACATTTCATTACACAGTACTAAAAATATGACATCTGTTCATATTACCACTGATCATCAGAAGTCTCTAAATATGGGAAAACTTTCCATCCCACTGTGGTGAATACATGTTTTTCACATGTCTAATTTTTGCTTGAAAACTTGAATTTAGCATCAGTTACAAATACTGTCATTTGTTTTCTTTGAAATGATGGTTTCACATCATTCATAGTTTTCTGATAGCCATTTTTTCCAAGTAAAAATGTTATTCCAACTAAAAGAAGTTAGTTCAGCTTGCAACTCAGACAATTGCCCAAGTCACTTTTCTTGCGAAAACCATCATACTTGGCACACAGCAGAAGTGCTTTATGCCTACTTCCCATTTTGTCATATAGATGATTAAAGAGATGCACATTAAAGATTGGCTGTTTAAAAAAATAATTTTTACTGCTCCATCATTGATGTTCTTAAATCTAACATTTGTTGGTTTTTTGTTTGTTCTCTTTTTACTTCTCTTTGTACTGCTAGGTGATAAAGGAAATAATACCTGCTTAGATAGTTTGATACCACTGCTTGATTTGGTGCTAACATGCTCATAATTTGACCCATTGTCACTTTTTAAATCATAACAATTGTTTTTAATATTTATTAGAGTATAGTTACTTTATAATGTTGTATTAGTTTCTGCTATGCAGCAAAGCCAGTCAGTGTAAATCCACTCTTTTTGGGGGTTTCCTTCACATTGTGGTCACCATAGAACATTAAATAGAGTTCCCTGCACTATACAGTAGATTCTCATTAGTTATCTGTTTTATATATTGTAGTGTATATATGTTAATCCCAATCTCTCAATCCATTTTACCCCCTCCCTACTTTGGTATCCATACATTTATGTTACCACAGTGAAAAAGATAATTTCTTACTTTTATTATGATGGTTTACCATCACAGACTCTGTGAAGAGATCTTCAGGACCCAAGAATTTGTGAGCCACAATTAGAGAGGAAGAAATCAATAAAGCCAATCAGTTCAGTTTAGTCGCTCAGTCGTGTCCGACTCTTTGCAACCCCATGAACCATAGCACACCAGGACTGCCTATCCATCGCCAGCTCCTAACTCTACCCAAACCCGTGTCCATCCAGTCAGTGATGCCATCCAACCATCTCATCCTCTGTCGTTCCCTTCTCCTTCTGCCCTCAATCTTTCCCAGCATCAGGGTCTTTTCAAATGAGTCAGCTCTTCACATCAGGTGACCAAAGTATTGGAGTTTCAGCTTCAACATCAGTCCTATCAGTGAACACCCAGGACTGATCTCCCTTAGGATGGACTGGTTGGATCTCATTGCAGTTCAAGGGACTCTCAAGAGTCTTCTCCAACACCACAGTTCAAAAGCATCAATTCTTTTTCACTTAGCTTGCTTTATACTCCAACTCTCACATCCCTACATGACCACTGAAAAAACCATGGCCTTGACTAGACAGACCTTTGTTAACAAAGTAATGTCTCTGCTTTTGAATATGCTATCTAGGTTGGTCATAACTTTCCTTCCAAGGAGTAAGTGTCTTTTAATTTCATGGCTGCAGTCACCATCTGCAGTGATTTTGGAGCCCCCCAAAATAAAGTCTGACACTGTTTCCACTGTTTCCCCATCTATTTGCCATGAAGTGATGGGACTGGATGCCATGATCTTAGTTTTCTGAATGTTGCGCTTTAAGCCAACTTTTTCCACTCTCCTCTTTCATTTTCATCAAGAGGCTTTTTAGTTCCTCTTCACTTTCTGCCATAAGGGTGGTGTCATCTGCATATCTGAGGTTATTGATATTTCTCCCAGCAATCTTGATTCCAGCTTGTGCTTCTTCCACCCCAGCATTTCTCATGATGTACTCTGCATATAAGTTAAATAAGCAGAGTGGCAATATACAGCCTTGATGTACTCCTTTTCCTATTTGGAACCAGTCTGTTGCTGTATGTCCAGTTCTAACTGTTGCTTCCTGACCTGCATACAGGTTTCTCAAGAGGCAGGTCCGGTGGTCTGGTATTCCAGTCTCTTTCAGGATTTTCTAGTTTCTTGTGATCCAGTCAAAGGTTTTGGCATAGTCCATAAAGCAGAAATAGATTTTTTTCTGGAACTCTCTTGCTTTTTTGATGATCCAGCAGATGTTGGCAATATGATCTCTGGTTCCTCTGCTAGAGATCAGGAAAAGGTCAGTTTTTATTCCAATCCCAAAGAAAGGCAATGCCAAAGAATGCTCAAACTACCGCACAGTTGCACTCAGCTCACACTAATAAAGTCAATATGATGAGTTAATTTCAGCAAAATAAGGTTTCCTGTTACTTACTAAGTATTAGGGCCTAAGAGCATTGTGCACTAGAACGTCACAGCTCTTAGAGTAGTAGAGCTAGGTGGGAAAGGAAAGATCATCTAAACTGATCCCTGCATTTTACTAGTAAAAGAACCCAGTGAGGTTCTGTGACTTGCTCAGGTTGTTTATTCTTAGAGTAGCCAAAACAAGAATGCTGTGCAAACTACATTTTCAGTGTTTTTTAGCCATAGGAAGAAAGTCCTCTAATACCTCTGAATCTCTGTTTCTTTTCTGTAAGTCAAAGTTAACAATATCTACACCACATACTTAAACGGCCGTGAGAGGCCTACGAGACGGTATGTACCTGAGTGCTTTGAAAACTGTATTGAAACTGACAGATCAAGGTCTGCAGAATCCAGAGTACTAATCAGAGTAACTAATACTAAAGCTCAGTCTCTTTGGAAGAGTTAAATTCAAAGCCCTGCCTGAGTCCTTGCACATGAGTCTCGCATATTTTCTGTATCAGGATCTGAAGTAGGTTCTGTTAAGGGATTCTCTGGCCGTCCAGCAGTTAGGACTCCATGCTTCCCCTGCAGGGGGCATGGGTCCCATCCTTGGTTGGAGAACTAAGATCCTGTAAGCTAAAAAAAAAAAAAAAAGTCGAAAAAGTAATCAGTCAATTAGGTTCTGTTAAAAGATTCACAAATAGAGCCGTAGAAAGTACAGTCTAAAAGGTAACTGTGTTGAGAACATCGGTTTTTAATGACTCTTGTTATTGGAATATCCAAGTAATAGGCTATCTTTGTTAATTGGGTTTTATATTTAACTAAGAATAAGTTCAACATAATTACATATTTTCTAGTCCTTGGGCTTCAGCTGAACTAAGAGATTGCATTAATAGTAATTCTATGTGACCATAAACTTCTTTTAAAAAATGTTCTTTTCCTTATTCTTATTTTCATATTTCTTCTGAAAGTACAAATGGAGGTGGAGAATGAGTTAATTGAGGTTTCTGAGTCATTTGGATTCTGGTTAAGGTTTGTATTTGAGAATTTGCTCTATTAAAGACATGCTAGTTAGTTTACCCTTTAAGTCTGAACAAGAGATGCAATCACTCACCTGCAACTTTTGCTTCAGTGTTTGAGGTTAAAGCATTGGCCATTGGGCTCAATATAAGATTTTATCAAGAAATATTATTTTTTAAAAAAGAAAAAAACAAATAAAAAAATAATATCAGCAGTAATTGTAGAACGGTAGATAATGGTTTTTATTTATTCTTTGTTAATCGACATTGTCTAAATTCCTATTATACCATACATGCCTTTTTAAATAGACTTTCTTTTTAGAGCAATTCTGCATTCACTGCAAGATTGAGGTGAAGTACAGAGATTTCCCATGTCCCTTCTTGTGTCCATTCATATGTAGCCTCCCCAAATGTCAACATCCGGCACCAGACTAGTACATCTGTTACAGTTGATGAACATACATTGACATGTCATGATTACCTAGAGTCCATAGTTAACATTAGGATTTACTCTTGGTTTTGTGCATTCTATATGTTTAGAGAAATGTATAATGACATGTATCCACCATTGCAATAATAGCATCATAAAATGTAGTTTCAGGACCTAAAATTTTTACATGTGCTGCCACTTTATCCCTTCCCTTCCCAAACCACTGCCATCCACTCACTGATCTTTTTATGTCTCCATAATCTTGGCACGTCCAGAATGTCACACAGTTGGAATTACACAGTATTTAGCCTTTTCAAATTGAGTTTCTTCACGTAATAATTTGCATTTAGGTTCCTCCACATCTCTCCGTGGCTTTCTCGACAGTTTGTTTTTACTGCTGAATACTATTCCATAATCTAGATGTGCCAGTTTATTTGTCCACTCATTCACTAAAGGACATCTCGGATGGTTCTGGGATTTGGCTATTATGAATAAAGCTGCACTAAATATCTTTTTACAGGTTTTTGTGTAGATGCATTTTAAACTCCATTGGGTAAACGTCAAGAATCACAATTGCTGGATCATGTGATAAGGATGTGTTTAGTTTTGTAAGAAACCACCGAACTGTCTTTCAAAGTATCTCTTCCACTGTTCACCAGTAATGAATGAGAATTCCCGTTGCCCCACATTATCACAAGCACTTAGTGTTCTCGTGTTCTAGATTTCAGCCATTTTTGTAGGTGCATGGTGATCTCTTGTTGTCTTATTCATTTTCCTCATGACATAGGGTGTTATTATCTTTTCATGAACTTACCTGGTCACCTGTGTACCTTCTTTGGTCAAGTGTCTGTTAAAGTCTTTGGCCCATTTTTTTTTATTGAGTTTTTTCATACTTGGTGAGTTTTAAGAGTTTTTGTATACCTTACATAATAGTCCTTTATCAGATGTGTCTATTGTAAATATTTTCCTCGCCCCTGTGGCCTGCCTTCTTTTCTTGACAGTGTCTTTCACAGAGCTGAGGTTTGCATTTTAATAATGTCTAGCTTTTCAAGTATTTATCTCTTTGATCATGTGGTCTATCTTTTTTAAGAAGGACAAAAAGAAGTATCATTTTTATTTGAAGACTAAAACATGATTGTTGTAAAAAAGATAGGAAGAAAGTAATTTTAGTTAAAATATGTGTTTGCATATTTTAGTAGCATATGTGAAGAGTTTATACATGTGAAGCCTGACATTGTGTCTGGCCTGTTACACTCATAACTGAGCCCAGGAGAGGTTACTGACACTGATGGGGAGGGGGGAGCGGTAGTGGTCGTGGTGATGATCACAGTGGTGTAAACATGCCCTGACTGCTTGCCGTATGCCAGCCCAGAGATACACACTTGACTTACATTGTCTCATTCAGTCCTCAGAACACCTCTGGTGAAGGTACCATTTTTTTTTCAATTATGTAGATAAGATGGTAGATAATTTTTGAGATCAGAAACTAGTATCTGAGCTGGAATTCAAACCTTATTGATTACAAAGCCCCATGATTTTAAATATCAATCTGTACTGCCTCATAAGGGTGATGATGGCTGCTTTTAATACTATTTTTTGATCGCTTTGTATTCGTGGGACCTATGCTAGATACTTAAAAAATTACTGCATTTAAACATTACAACCCCCTTGAGATATATATTCTTTTTACATTACCACTGTGGAACTGAGGTTCAGAGAGGGTGGATAAACTGCTCTAGGTCACATGGTTACTAGGGCTCAAGTCTGTCTGACTCCAAACTCTAGGCCATTAGAAAATATGCTCAATTCTTTGAAGAGGAACAAAGCACATAGATTTAAAAAAACTTTGCTAAAATACAGTGGAGAACTCTGCCATTAAAAGATAGTTTCAAAAAAGTCTCCACATTCCGAAAGAAGTCACATTGTCGAGGAAAGATAACTATGATGGTTTATTCATCTCAGTAGAATCAGGAGTTGTAATTGAGTCCATTGGCTTAGTAGAGCTTTAACAAAGAATTAGAATTCAAAATAAGTGCTGTGCATTCTTGTGAGAAGAATTTGCTGTTTCTCTCCTAATAAGATTTCCCTGAAAGTGAAAGTGAAAGTTGCTTAGTCGTGTCCAACTCTTTGCGACCCCATGAACTGTATAGTCCATGGAATTCTCCAGGCCAGAATACTGAAGTGGGTAGCCGTTCCCTTCTCCAGGGGATCTTTCCACAACCCAGTGAGCGAACCCAGGTCTCCCACATTGCAGGTGTTTTCTTTACCAGCTGAACCACCAGGGAAGACCCAAGAATACTGGAGTGGGTAACCTCTCCCTTCTCCAGGGAGTCTTCCTGACCCAGGAATCAAACCAGAATCTCCTCATTGCAGGCAGATTCTTTGCCAGCTGGTTTGATGATCTGACCCCAGGCATCAGTTCTTCGCCCAGCTTCCACAGTCTGTCAGCAATGCTTCCCTTCCACCTGCATCCATTCCCCAGCACCTCATTAGTTCCAAGGCTAAATCCAGGCTCTGTTGTGTGATAGACAAGCTGCAATATGAACTGGCCCCATCTGCCTTTCCAGCCTCGTTTGGCACAGGGTGTCCAGGGAGTTTTGTCTTTCTGATATGCTTGCCTTGGCTGATGCTCCCTCACTAGGAGATTATCATTCCCTAAGTCCAGCCTTCTTTCTCCTTACTGACTCCTCGTTCTTCTCTTCAGGTACCTACCTGACTCTCGCTCTGTTGGGTACCCCTGTCTTATGTTTCCATGAAATCCCATCTGTGTATGCTATTGTACTTGAAAGGTTGCTCAGATATATCAGGGAGGACAGGCGTCATGAAATTAACCTTGGTAACTATTCGAGAAATGGAGACACGGAGAAGGGAAGCAAACTCATGATAGCCCATTTAGGGACTTGAGCTCAGGAGCATGTCACGTGGTCACAGGAATGCCCTTCCGTCTCCAGCCATGTATCAGGGTCTCTCCTTTGGCCTCCTCAGGGCCGCAGCGCATGGAGTGCAAGAGCTAGGCCTAGGCTGTGACACAGCCACTTAGACTGGGCAAACTAAACTTTGGGGCTGTGGGTTTATCTATGAAGCAGGATGATACTAATGGACGTATTGCAAACAGATGTTAAAATCAGGTTGTGAAAAGAAACACTGGAAACTTCAGTATGATTCAGATGAAGGTCATTATGCATTAAGGAGAAAATAACCTGACAAATAATGAAAATTCAGGAAATTAATGGAGATGTTATTTAATCAGGCTATATAGAATTCAAAGAAATCACTAATTTTTATATTTTTGGAATACTTAAAAATTTTAACTTCTACTATCAACTGGTAGATACTGTAACTGCTTTTATAGAGTAAAGTTGTCTCAAACTGAATCCTAAATGGTGTGTGGCCTCTTCGATACAGCTGATTTGCCGTGTTTCTGATGGCTAACATGAGGCTTTGTAGCACTCTGCATCTGTGTGAATATGGTTCTTTTTTAAATTTTATTTAACCATTTATTAATAAGTTTGATTTTTCTCTTCCTAGTGAACTTTACAACCAACCTGGTGAAATCATTAAAGTATCCTCTTAGGATTTTCACTGGTACTGCAGTGATTCTCCAGTTCAATATAAAGATAATCCATTCTTCCAGAATTTTCTTTTCTTCCAGCCACATGCCATATATCTTTATTTCCAAGGGGTGTGAATTAGTTGTGGGCGCTGCTAGCATGGCCTTTATGACTTACACTTTTTGGTGTGTTTTATAATTTCTTTGTAACCTAATACATGACTTAAAAACACTATTTCAGGATTATTTCAAAAGAATATACAGTCACCCCTCAGTATCCAGGGGGGCTGGTTCCAAGACACTTCTCCCCCACCCCAGATACTAATATCCACAGGTGCAGTACAGCTGGCCTTCCACATCTGCCAGCTCTGCACATACAGCTGGTTGAGCCAACAGCTGGCTGAATCCACCATGCAGGCAAGTACTGACTTTGCTTTCTCTGTTTGGTGACAAGTGCCATGTGTGATAGTCATCTGGCCAAATTATTTACAGGTTAATTATGTTTGCCTTCATCTCTTATGACCTTAGAAATGTTAAATTATTCTACTATGGTTGTAGACGTATATGTTGCTTCTATTTGGGGCAGGTTTTTATGTTTGGTCATTGCAGCTATGGTAAATGATCAGTATATCATTGTAGTGAATTACAGTTTTCTCAATACAAAAAAAAAGTATTTTAATATGTTATTCAGTACTTTTCATCTTGGCTCTATTTTGTCTATTGTATGTCCATGCTTGCTTGATTTTTATTAGCATTGTCCCATTGTATCTGTGTTCCAGCCAGTCTTTTTGTACTTTTCGTTGCTAAGTTTGATTTTATGCTTATCTAAACAGCATATACCACTATGCAAGTTACTAAGGGTATATTAGTGAATAAAAAGGTATTAATTTCTTCCCTTGAGGTGCTTACATTCTAGTGGAACATGGTGACAGGGAGACCTGAAGAATAAAGAATAAAAGAACACATTTTGATCAGCCTCATGAAGAAAGCAATTGGGGCTCTAATTGGAGATCAGGTTAAATGAGGTCAACAGTGGTGTGTTGTCTTGTGCCTTACCGTTAGGTCCAGGCAGACCTCAGAGACACTGCAGGGTCAGTTCTAGACCACCAGAGTAAAGCCAGTCACACAGATTTTTTGATTTCTCAGTGCATATAACAGTTATGTTTGCTCTATACTGTGGTCTATTAAGTGTACAATAGCATTGGGTGTAAAAAACAATGTACATACCCTGATTAAAAACATTTTACTGCTGAAAAATACTATCATCTGAACCTTGCTTGAGTTGTAGTAGTAGCATCAAAGATTACTGGCCACAGATCACCCTCCCAAATATAATAATCAAAAAGGAATATTGTGAGAACTACCAAAATGTGACAAAAACTCCAAGTGAGCACATGCTGTTATAAAAATGACTCTAACAGAACTCACTGCATGCACGGTTACCACAAACTTGATTTGTTAAACACACACAATATCTGCAAAGTGTGCTAAGGGGAAGAGTTTAAAGCTGACATCTTTTAACTTTTTCTGCTTATCATCATCATTTGCTATTCATTTTTGTTATCCCTTTCTTGTTTAATAAGACGTAGAAGGTATTTGTCCTTCTACTAGTGTTGAAATTATGCATTCTATTTATAAATATATTGAAATGTATAATTTTTGAGTCTGTGACTAAAGTTAATCATTTCCCCCAAACAAAAAAGGGCCTAAATATTCACATCCTTCCCACCTGCTGCTACCTGGAGCACTGATTATTACCCTCGTATTGAACCCAAATAAGATGTTTCCTAGTTTCATATACTTAGTACTTTTGCATCATATATTTTAATTATTTGGGATAAATACTGCATTGTGTTTGTCTCCTTGCTCACCACAATTTGGGTTTGATTGGTTGGTTGTCTATATAAATGTCTGAGTGTGTGTGTATTCTGTTTTTATATCTACATTTTTTAGAACCTTTTTTTCCATTTGCTGAACCACATCATCAAGCAATTCTTTTAGATTCTTATGAGCAGAAATTTCAGATTATATTGTGATAATATGGAACATCCATATATTTTGAAATTATAGTACAGTGATTCATTTTTAGGACAGAATTTCTCATGTTGGTAATCATTGACTTCATAAAAGACTTACAGAGGAGAATATTTAAAAAATAGGGACATATTTTAATGTTGGTTGCTATTTAGTATTTGGAAGAAAGGAGCAAAAAGTTGTCACTGATAAATTGATTGAACAAAGAGCATTGTTCAAAGGAGTAGGATATTGACTTCACCATAGAATGATTCCTGTTGATTTGATACAAATTATCCGATTACACAGACAATAATTTGAAGGTACTCTTGACGATTCCCTAGAATTCACAATGTCAAAGATTCCATAGTTTGTTGCCTGTTTTTACTCCCTTAAAACAAAGTCATATGTTTAGATGCATTGTGATGAAATTAGCCCTCCTCACGGGTTACCTAGTTTTTATCTGTCCTGTGGCCCATCTGACCTTGTCACATTTGGCATTGCAGCCACTGTGACCACATAATCCAGAATGCTCATGCCAGCTGCAAAATTTACTAGTCTGAATTGCCTCAAGTTCCTTTTCAAAGGTTTTGAATCAGGTGTTTTTTTTTTCCTCTCGCCATAAAATAATTTTACCAAGTGAATTTCTTTTCTAAAATGATATGAAAATGCTACAGTTCATAAAGAATTTCTTTGTTTTTAAAATGCAAAATTCTGATGTAACCACATTTTAGCCATATTTAGAGGGAACACTGCGCAGAGTGATGTTCAAGACAGTGCTAATAATAGTCACTGCCAAGTAAACCACATAAGAAACAATAGCCTTTGTATATGTATTTTTTAGCAATTTGTGTAATACAGAAATGCCATATTTTCATATTAGTAAGTAATGCCTGAAATTATGAAAAGAATCACTTTCAAGTATAGTTTTATTAGTCATGTAGACAGTACATGATTGTTTCTGTCTAAAATGATAAAATTGCTTTAGTTACTAACAGAGAGCAGTTTAGGAATTTTTGTTTAATCAATTATAAAGAAATGTTGTTGTGTAAGAATTGATGAGGCTGTCCATTGTTATGTTTGGACAAAAGATTGAGACTTTCTTTTAACCATCAATGTATATTAAAAGTGTGTCACCTAATAAATGCACTTGGTCTTAGATACATACACATTAACACTTTACAAAAAATGAATATAGTTAATGGTCAGAGGCATATTCAGTTGTCCAGAACAGTTTAAATTAATATGCACTTTAACAATACTGATTGCAAAAATAACTTCAATACCAAAATGATCAAGTATTATTAGTGAATTTAATTTATTTGCTATAACATAGCAGTTTTTCTGTTTAAAACAATAAATTACATGTTCATCACCAGAAAATTTTCTCCTCCTTTTAGTTAAAATAATCCTGCTGGATCAGATTTCCATAACATTAATTGAGTAATTACAGTGTTCAAAACCAACAGTTGCTTTTTAAAAGAAAGTTAAGAAAGCCTTTAAGGAACTACAGTTAGGAATACACGTTTACTGAATATGAGAATCTTAAAAAGTCTACATAGATCTCAGAAAGAAGTAACATCTCTGGCTAGCTAGAACAGTTTGGATTGCAGCATAGTTAGTTATTTTTAAGTCCCTTCTATGTATTTCCATTGTATGTTATTTTTGAGTTTCTGATAGTACTTTCTTCCTGCCTGCTGGAAAGGAGTTGCCTACAATTCATATGAATGGATACAGTTTAAACAGGATAGATTTTAAGTTTCCGATAATCTCTTTTAATCAAGTGTTCTGAATTCTTAAATACTTCTAATGAGAAATACGTAGGATTTTAGTAGACTTTGGTGAGGGAAGAATTTTTATTGAAGCAACCCACGCAACTCAATAAATGTGGATTTAAGCAAATTCTGAGAGATAGTGGTAGACAGGGAAGCCTGGCGAGCTGCATGTTCATGAACATGATTTATCAATTGAACAATATGAAAATTAAATCATGGAGAAAACAATCTCTTGGTTTCAGCTGAGGTTTTGGTTTCATGTACTCAGAGATCCACTTGAACTGCAAGATTTAGAGAACCCCACATCCCACTTCTGGGATCTAATGCCTGATGATCTGAGGTAGAGCTGATGTAATACTAATAGAAATAAAGCACACAATAAATATAATGCCCTTGAATCAACCGGAAACCACCCACCACCTAGATCTCTGGAAAACTGGTCAAAACTGCTAGGACCTAAGCCTGTTATTTAGCTGGTTTATGATTCCAGTGGAAAAGGGGGCTATAATATAGTTTAGAAAGATTCAGCAAGCATTTTGGTCAGCATACTTTACTAAACATCTGTTCACACTCAAAGAGGTATTAACAGGGATCATCAAGATGGATTGAAATGATTTTGTAGAATGATTTTGTTTCAGCATCTTTTCATTATCAATAAACCTCATCTGTCTCTCCAACCTCAGTTTCTTTTATTACATTTTGTTTCATTATATAAAACCACTTCAAGAAGCGTTTTCATTGTGCATTTTATTATGCCTCCCTGATCATATTAAGAGTAAAATAAATATATGTGTGTGTACAATACATGTACAATATATATAACATATTATGCATGTATGTTGAATGCCACCGCCTCCAAAAGACAAGTCACAACTTTCCACATGTCACCATCTCCCCCATTACTACCATCTGTCACTTGGATGATTGAAATTGCATCTCCAAAATGATCTTCATCCCCTTCTCCCTCTTCACTGTTAATATTTTGTTTTGTCTTTTTTCTGTTTCTTGAGCATGTTCCTTGCACTCCTGCCTCTGGGTATTTTTCCATGCTATTCTCTTTGTTATTCCCTTGAATGCAGCTCTCTGCCTGTCTTACCACATCTAGCTACTTCTAGCCTGTCACATTATTGCTCCCATAACAATGTCACATTCTCAGAGAGGGCTGGCAGTCATCTGAAGCAGAATTCCTCTCCACCCCATCAAATTCATAGAACTTATCTGAAGTTGTCATTCTTCATGGTAACAGTTAGTTCATCGTCTGCTTCACCCTCTGAATGCCATCCCCGTTTGTCTGTCTTGGTCTCTAGTGCCCTTTTTGTGGGTTGCAAAGGTTTACATGTTAATGGAATTACCTACTTCTTAAAGCTTGATGACATTTACCTATAAAATGATCTAGACCTGTTCTTTCATTGAAAGGTTTTTGCTTTATTTTAAAAGAGCAGCTCCAGTTTTTTTATGGTTATGTATTTTTAAATGAATTCTTATATCAACTTGGATCGATTCCATTTTCCAGGTAAAATCAGTCATTTAACAGAGATTTTAACTTCTGTGCCACAAAATTTATCCTAACATTCTCTATAAATTGTAATATTCTTCACTTATTGTGTTACATATACTTTCTTGTTCTTAATTTTAGATATTTGTTTACATGTACAGTATAATACAAGTTTGGGTTCTGGAATCAAGAGGCCATGAGTTCAAAACCTGATGCAGGTACTTAGTAATGGGGTGAACTTAAACAAGTTAATTAAATTCTCTGAGACTCAGTTTCCTTATAATTTGAGTATTGCTAGAGTATTTATCAGGCTTCCTAGGTGGCTCAGTGGTAAAGAATCTGCCTTCCAGTGCAGGAGACACAGGAGATATGAGTTTGATCCCTGGGTCAGGAAGATCCCCTAGAGAAGGAAATGCCAACCCACTCCAGTATTCTTGTTTGGAGAATATCACTGACAGAGGTATCTGTCAGACTGCAGTCCACGGCATCACAAAGAGTCAGACAAGACTGAGCAACTAAGCATGTGTGTAGGGTATTTGTTATAAAAGTTTATTGTGAGGATTAATTGATGGAATACAAATTGAGTGCTTACCTCAGTGCCTGGTACACAGTAAATTCTGCATAACAGCAGGCTGTTTTATTGTTGCTGCTCTTCCTAGTAGAAGTGATATTGCTGGTTATATTTCTTATTAGACTGTGTGATCATTTGTTATTATTGTACACACCTCAAAAAAAATATGAATCTTGAGAGTTTGTTTGGAGGTTCTAGCATGGGAGTGGAGCTAGTCCCATGCCCTTGACCAAAGATCTTTCCTCCTTTATTGGGGATGGTCGTCCTCTTCAAGCAAGTGCGTAACCTCAGGAGGGACGCACATGACGTGTGAAGGAAGAAGGGGACACCCGCCTAGCCAGCCAGCTCAGTGGAATCCACCCTGGCAATCAGTGGGGTGACAAGTGTCACAACCAGATCGCCCTCATGAGGTCTGACAGAAAACAACAAAATTCTGAAAAGCAGTTATCCTTCAATTTAAAAATAAAAATAATAAATAATATGAATCTTTAGTGTATATATTGGTTACCAATCATTAATCATTAATTTCTACTTGACTTCATTAAGTTTTTCTTCTTTCATGAATTGCCTTTCTTTTTTTAAAAACTGTATTTTAAAGTTTCATTCTGAGAAATAAAATTTCTTTTCCAAGAGTTTGAGAGGCAGTGTAGATAGTACTCAAACTGAAAGTTTTGACAGATGACTTCTTGAATTTCAGTGCTGGTTTTCACCTCTAATTAGCTGAACAAGTCATGCATCTTTTTAAAGCTCCATCTGTAATATGCAGACAATCTAAATACTTCAAGGGATGTTTGGCAGCATTAAATTAGCAAAAACACGTAAAATGCCCAAGGCAGAATTTGTTCTCTTTAATTAATTTTAAGTATTATATTTTGATTGTTATTTATATTTTTATTATTAATTTCAACTTCTGTTGTGTTCTGGTTAGATCATGTGGTCTGTGTGTTCTAGAATTTACTGTATGTATTGAATCATCTATATATGATCACCTTTTGTGAATATTTGATTGACAGTTAAATATTTTCTATAAGTCTTGACATTTTAGTACTATTGAAACAGTCACCATATTCTCTATAGCTTTCTTTCTTTGGGGTCCTCTGGTACCTGGTCCTGCAGTCTGCCACACTATTTTCTGACCTTTCACAGTCCCTCTTCATCATGCTGCTCATTCATGGTTCACTTGGAAGTGCATTTGAGTGAAGTTTTGAGCTATGTACATTTTTGTGTTGCTGTATTGGCATTGCTTTAAAAAGGACTGTCCATATGCCTATGGTGTGCTTACAGCTATACTTTGTAGGTGAAACTTTTGTTTATAGTTAGTGTGTTTGATCACCAAACATAGAACAGAAATGGGAGAGACATTCCTTGACTAATTCCCAGGAGGTGCATGTCAGTTGTAAAGCTTTATCCATGAACACTTAGTAGTGAGTTTTCTTTCTATATCAAGCATTAGACTAGTGGTTCTTAGCCATTACCTCATTTGTCTTGTCATCATCCCCATTTCACAGATACTAAGGCTGAAGCAAGTAAACAGTTGTATGTGTCAGGCAGGAATTGAAACCAGGTCTGTTTAATTCCAGTCTCATGCCCCTAATCTGTGTACCAGACAGTCCACAGAGAGGGTATTGACGGAAGAGGTGAGAGATGAGATGAGGTGATACTGTTCGGCTCTCTCTCCTTTTTAGAGACCTCTGCTCCTATTGCTGCCACTCCTCCCTTTGTCTGCCTGGGAAGCCAGGTCTGCAGTGTCTACCACACGTTTAGTTTGGTTCCAATTTATTCTTTCACAAAATTTTTCTGGGATAGTTTGTGAGTGCCAGGGATTCTCAAGACTAAACATCATTCTGTAATCATGTGTATCTTTTGTTTTCCTTTAAAATGATAGCTCTAAAATAGAACCTGATCAGGTTTCACACTTTTCAGAATCTTTCAGTACCTTTCAAAGTTTCCAAGGAATCCAGCAGCGGTTTCAACGCTGGCTGCATGTTAAATCAATGTGAAGTTTTAAAAAAAAAGGCCCTACTCCAGACATTGATATTTTGTGCTTTTGGCGATTAGACTTGAGAATCAATACAGATACTTGAAAGGAAGATCTTGGGCATGTTAAGTCATTACACACCAACAATAATATGTTAATACTTGTAAATAAAATAAGTCTTCCATGCCAGAAAAGATATATAGAATCTTTTTTTTTAATTTTGCAAAATTAAACAAGCTATTAAAGACAAACTCTAGAGCATTATGCAGTGCCTCCTAAATTGATGCTGGGTGCATCTGTTGACATTTTTTAAAAGCTCCAGGTTATGCAAAAGCACAGCTTAGGTTGAGAACCTCTGGCTTAAAGGATAAATTCAATATGCTTAATATGCAAAGCCCTCCATGATCATACTAAGTCTTAACCTCTCCCCACACTAATTCTCACTTCACACTCCACCTCTGTTCTTTCTCCCTGGGTTCTAGAGAAGGCAGAGAAATCGGGAGATTCTTATACATTAAGCTGTGTTTGCACATAATGTGTCACATGTATTAAATAACCCTCCCCCAGTTATTCTTCCAACTCCTCCAGGCACACACATATATAATCCTATATCCCCTCATATCTGGATCACTTCCTTAATTCTTCCTGGTTCAGCCAATTATCCACTTAGCTTAGCTCAGGATGTAGAATATATATCAGTTTGCTTTAACATAACATCATTAGTTCAGACTGATGTTATGTGTTTTTGTCAATAAGACTACAGCATGTCTGTGAACAAATCAGCAGTACATATACTTAAAAAGAAAGGAAAAAATGTATTCTTCCACATCCCTAGTAGTCCTCAAGAGTAGTTAATGAGTCTCTTGGCCTTCCAACCTGGGAACCAAGCACAGAGTCTGGTACATAGTCGATATGGGAAAAGATTGGAAGGAAGGTCAGGGAGGATGGAGGCAGGAACGCAGGGTAATGCCCCAGGAGAAGGTCTGCAATGGGCTCTGAGGGATGGGCAGTGTCACCACAGAGGAAGAGACTTGGAAGAAGGAAAGGCGGGGAATGATGACAGAAGAGGAATATGATCCAAAAGGCTGGAAATTCGCATTTCCCCAGTCACTGTCTCACTAGCTCTCATTCTATGAACAGACATTCAAAATGAAGGCATAGGAAGCATTGGCTTAAATAAATTTATTCATATGTGTTTACTGCAGAACCTATCAGGTCCTTTACTATGAAGATTTATGAACTTATTGACCATGAAATCTTTTTATGAAACATCTTTTCATCAAACACAGTTTGGAAAGCACCATCTGACAGGTTCTGTGGCCAGTGAGTTTCAGAAGCCGAGGTACATGTGCAGGAAAAAAGCTAAAGAGGAAAGTGCGAAAAGCAGGACAGATAAGAAGTTGATAAGTAGAGCTGGTTACAGGCCTTACACCGATTTCATTAATTATACAAGTAAATACAGTAGTTCTAAATTTTTAGATTGTATAAGAAAGCTCAGAATATAGAATATATATTGGTTTGCTTTGCTTTCCCTGGTGTGGAGTCAGACTGGTGTTATGTGCTTTTGTCAATAAGACTACAGCATCTCTGTGAACAAATCAGCAGTACATATACCTGAAAAGAAAAAATGTGGGTGTTTTAAGCCGTTATACACCAGCAGTAATATACACGTAAATAAATCTTCCATGCACATATGTATATATATTAAAACGATAGTTTTTTACTTTGCAGCATTAAACAAGCAAGCCTTATAGAAAGCACAGTCTAGAGCACTCTCCTCTCCATGCCCCCTTGTTTCTCCTAAAGAATCGTGATGTGATTTGTTTGAAAGTAGAAAAAGTACAGATGCTGAAGGTAATGAGAAAGAAAAGAAGATAAGAGCCCACCCCTTAACCTCTTGTCCCCGGTCTTTGAGGTCGGAAGACAGAAAAAAGGTACTGAACAAACTCTCCAGAGAATGAATATAAGACTGGAAAAGCATCTGGGCTGTATATGGAGTAGGCAGTCACGGCAGATTCGGTGATCACCCCTGATCCCCAGCAGAAGTCCCGAGATGAAGCGTACGTGCCCGTCCCCCTGGCCCCCTGGGGTGGAAAGGCAGGGATTTGCAGCTAAAGAGGTGCCCTGTGCTTAGTGCAGCTGTGCCCTTGTTTGCTCCCCTGCTGTGGGGATGTGGCTTCCTCTTGGCTGTGTCCCCTTCTTGGCCTAGCCCAGTGCCTTAGGCAGAGGAGGTCCTCAGAAAAGTCACTCACTCATTCAGCATTTATATACTGAATGGTGACTCTGTGCCAGAGACCCAAATAAAGTGCCTCCTGGACCTTACATCTGGTGGAAGAAACCATAAAAAGGAAAAAAAGAAAAAAGATACATATAGATAATGTCAAGTAATAAGTTCTGTGAATAAAAGTAAGTCACAGTGAGGAGATGGCCACCGCTTAGGAAGGGTAGACCTCTCCGCAGACGTGACATTGGAACACCAGCCAGGGAGGGAATGGGCTCTGGATACTTGGTGACGAGAGGACCACAGCAGAGGGCAGCAAGAACGAGAGGTCGTGGGGCTGCAGATGCTGGGGCATGAGGATTTGGTGACTCCGTGCGTGGCTGATCACATGGTTGGCGGGGGTACGCAGCGCATGCTTGTTGAACCGGGAGATATGGCTGGGTGGAGCGCCCACCCACTCTCCCCGCGCTGGGCACTCCGTCCCATCATGGCTCCACAGGTCACGCTGGACAGTGTGATGCTTCTGAGACTTCAGAGGGCGAGCCCACCATCTGCTGGAGAGCAAGTGGGCAGGACTGCAGTGTGTGCCGGACTTCAGGCAGAAGAGTAGCTGGGAAGAGGCAGCGGCAGAAAGGACACGGGCCAAGAGGTTCCCTTCAAATGTGAGCATTTTAATGATGCATGCTTTACCCACGTTTAGAATGCCAGTTGAGTGAACAGAAGAGCCACCAAACAAGTATAGAGTGAGCTCTGCTGAATATCTCTTTACTTCATAAAGCAGTATGTCCAAACTGTACAGTTAAATGGATATAGCCTTAGATAGGACTTTCTTTAATTTCAGAACCGTTTTTTGTTGTTGCTGTTGTTTTGTTTTGTTTTGTTTGGCATTAACAGAGAGGTTCAGGGAGAGATTTAGGAGAAAACAGCTAATTACATGCCATCCAGGCTGCCTAGGAACCTGAATGTTACACAGCCAGCCAACCTATGATTACACTCTGAGGGAAGCTGTGATATGCTAGTTTTCATCAGGTAGTTGCATTATTAAAAGATCTTTTTTACAACAGAGGAGTGTAGTTTCTAAAACGTGTCCTAAATTTGTAGTGAATATCTGTTTAGCGTAATACTTTCTGATAATAAATTATTAAAACTAGTTCTTCCTTTTAAATTAACTACCACAATACCATTGATTTCAGTTCAGTTCAGTAGCTCAATCATGTCCGACTCCGTGCGACCCCATGAATCACAGCATGCCAGGCCTCCCAATCTTTTTTACAACAGAGGAGTGTAGTTTCTAAAACGTGTCCTAAATTTGTAGTGAATATCTGTTTAGCGTAATACTTTCTGATAATAAATTATTAAAACTAGTTCTTCCTTTTAAATTAACTACCACAATACCATTGATTTCAGTTCAGTTCAGTAGCTCAATCATGTCCGACTCCGTGCGACCCCATGAATCACAGCATGCCAGGCCTCCCTGTCCATCACTGTCTCTCGGAGTTCACACAGATACATGTCCATCAAGTCCATAATGCCATCCAGCCATCTCAACCTCAGTTGTCCACTTCTCCTCCTGCCTCCAATCCCTCCCAGCATCAGAGTCTTTTTCAATGAGTCAACTCTTTGCATGAGGTGGCCAAAGTAATGGAGTTTCAGCTTTAGCATCA
Source organism: Madoqua kirkii (assembly GCA_006408675.1). NCBI lineage: Eukaryota > Metazoa > Chordata > Mammalia > Artiodactyla > Bovidae > Madoqua > Madoqua kirkii. The sequence continues at coordinate 34,811 of SJYC01059230.1, forward strand.
TTCCTTCCAAAGATATCCCAGGGTTGATCTCCTTCAGAATGCACTGGTTGG
>SJYC01059232.1:0-29214 GCA_006408675.1 Madoqua kirkii
ACAGTTAGAACTGGACATGGAACAACAGACTGGCTCCAAATAGGAAAAGGAGTACGTCAAGGCTGTATATTGTCACCCTGCTTATTTAACTTCTATGCGGAGTACATCATGAGAAACACTGGGCTGGAAGAAACCCAAGCTGGAATCAAGATTGCCAGGAGAAATATCAATAACCTCAGATATGCAGATGACACCACTCTTACGGCAGAAAGTGAAGAGGAACTAAAAAACCTCTTGATGAAAGTGAAAGAGGAGAGTGAAAAAGTTGGCTTAAAGCTCAACATTCAGAAAATGAAGATCATGGCATCCGGTCCCATCACTTCATGGGAAATAGATGGGGAAACAGTGGAAACAGTGTCAGACTTTATTTTGGGGGGCTCCAAAATCACTGCAGATGGTGATTGCAGCCATGAAGTTAGAAGACGCTTACTCCTTGGAAGAAAAGTTATGACCAACCTAGATAGCATATTCAGAAGCAGAGACATTACTTTGCCGACTAAGGTCTGTCTAGTCAAGGCTATGGTTTTTCCTGTGGTCATGTATGGATGTGAGAGTTGGACTATGAGGAAGCCTGAGCACCAAAGAATTGATGCTTTTGAAGTGTGGTGTTGGAGAAGACTCTTAGGAGTCCCTTGGACTGCAGAGAGATCCATCCAGTCCATTCTGAGAGAAATCAACCCTGGGGTTTCTTTGGAAGGAATGATGCTAAAGCTGAAACTTCAGTACTTTGGCCACCTTATGCAAAGAGTTGACTCATAGGAGAAGACTCTGATGCTGAGAGAGATTGGGAGTAGGAGGAGAAGGAGAGGACCGAGGATGAGATGGCTGGATGGCATCACGGACTTGATGGACATGAGTCTGAATTAACTCTGAGAGATGATAATGAACAGGGGGGCCTGGCGTGTTGCGATTCATGAGGTCGCAAAGAGTCTGACACGACTGAGCGACTGAACTGAACTAAGGTGGAAAACATTTGAAGCCTCATGAGCATCTTATAGTCACTGACCCAAGTATCTGTTCTACAATTGTCAACACTTAAAAACAATCAGAATCCAAATTTATTCAATGATACTGAGAGTAGAATTGTCCAGGAGCGTGGATATTCCTTTGGTATGGCTAAGCTATGATGTTTCTCTAAACCTAAGTAACCTGGTACAACAAATGAACCAAAATGAATAAGAAAACACACACAAAATATTTTCTTTTGAATTTAAGGTAAAAATATGTATATGGCATTTCCTCATATAAATATTGTACACAAAATATAATGACTTTTTGTATTAATGGGCTATAAAATTTTTCAGAGTGTTGGTACAAGCTGTCTACTTTTGTATCTCTAAAACTGAGTCAAGCAGTTATTAGAATTAGAAACTAAAGACATGAAAGGTAAATGGAATTATAAGACATTGGAATTAACTTGCATTTTATGTGGAAAATACCAGGCACATCAACAAGTTAAAACACCAAATCACAAGGCTAAATTCAACCAAACTAGAAATTAATTATGTGTTTTATTCCCTCTTTAAATTGAGCTTTTAGGTATTCTCTGAAGCTGTACAAAAGGCTGAATTTAGAACACACAGGGCACACAAACTTACATCTTTGATTTCACAGCCGTCATACAGCCAACAGCACCCTGTCTCATGTACAGGTTGAGAAGTCCTCGTCTCCATCCTGCAGCTGCCCCATGACTGGGCTGGGAAGAATCCCCGGCTACCGGTGACCTTTGAAGTCATCTGCGGTACAGACTTGGGCTGCTACTTTAAAAGCGCAGTTCAGTTTCATCTGTACTGTGAGGATATGCCATGATAGGAAGGATCTGGGGAAGAACATGAGAGTGAGGGCCACAGTCTGGTTTAACAAATAGGCTCCCAGGTTGTCTAGTGGTAAAGAACCTGCCTGCCAGTGCAGCAGACTTGAGACATAGGTTCGATCCCTAAGTCGGAAAGATCTCCTGGAGAAGAACTTGGCCGCCCACTCCCTTCTTCTGGCCTGGAGAATCCCATGAGCAGAGGAGCCTGGCGGACAGGGTCGCACGGAGTCAGACACTGAAGTGGCTTAGCATGCATGCGCACCTCCCTCACTAGCTGAGATGTCACACTCTGTGGCTCTAAATCCAGATTTGGTCCCTGAAGGGTCTAGAGCAAACCCAGAGCAAGGAGAACAGACACTATTCGATGTACTTCAGCTCTCTCAGGACAGTCTATTGTGGAGGGGCAGCTGTGCTTTAGAATGGCATCGATTTTCCTGTTGATGAGAAACAAACTACTGAGAAGCAGAACAGCACACAGACATAAATACCGTAGAAATAAGTGGAGCTCTTTCTGCTTTCAGAGAACTACATTTTCCATCGCAACACTGAACACAACTGGAATGGTAAATTCTTGAGGTAACCCCTCATTAAATATCTGTGTCTGTTTTGCTAGAGGACAGTGACTGTCATGGCAAGAACTGTGTGTGTTTCTCTTGTGGACAGTATTGTGGATGTTCATTTTAAAATATTTATACAACTTTATATTTCTGCTGTTTTTTACATGAAGAATCTATTTTAATAATTATGACTTTGTGGGGGAGAATTAATGGGAGAAAATTTCCCTACTTCCAGAAGACTTATATTAAACATAAAAAGTATGAACAAAAAGAAAAGCCTGCCACTTCTCTGTTTGCTTACTTTGAAAGAATCTGCAGAGAACTTAGCAGAGTGCTCTTGACCTTCTGAGTGACACTACTTACGAAGAAGACCTCGCCCATCCCCGCTCCATACACTTCAGAACCAGGCTGGTGCTGGGGGAAGGTAAATGTCTTTCTAAAGCATAAAGAAAATGCTTGGAAACTAACAAATGGATTGCTCTTAAAAAAAAAACAATTCTAGGAAAATAGATAGAAATTTTCCTTTCTGAGTTGTTCACCTTAGTGAAGTGGCCTTTAGCTCTGCGCTAGAAAATACTTGGAGAAGGAAATGGCTAGATTCTACTCTTAGAAAATCACATTGATTGTAGGTGAAGTTTTTCATTAAAATTAAATATGCAGCCTGTGGAAATGGTTTCTGTTTTTGGAATAAATGTATTTATGGTATTATTAGATGATCATCAGTATGATCCCATATTTTCAGCATTTGAATTTTTTTTTTCCTGTGATTCCATTACTGTATTTTAAAGACTGTTCGGACATTTATTGTTGTTTAGCAGAGTCAGACACGACTGAGTGACTGAACTGAACTGAGCAATGTCAACAGTATTTTCTGCAGAATGCTTATTCTCCATGAATATATTAAAAAAAATGTTCTGTGCTCAAAATGCTATATTAAACTGATTAATTTGCTGAAACTTTCTGAAAGTGTCAATAAGAATTAGGATAGGAAAATTGTAGTATGTACTATTTTCCAAATTTTCCAATCATAGAACTCTTTCTGGGTCTAAAGTGTAAGTATAGTTGCTCAGTCACACAGACTGTAGCCTACCACGCTCCTCTGCCCATGGGATTTTCCAAGCAATAGTACTGGAGTGGATTACCATTTCCTTCTCCAGGGGAATCTTCCCAACCCAGGAATTGAACCCGGGTCTTCCGCATTGTAGGCAGACACTTTATCTGGGTCAGGAAGATCCCCTGGAGAAGGAAATGGCAACCCACTCCAGTATTCTTACCTGGAAAATCCCATGGATGGAAGAGCCTGGTAGGCTACAGTCCGTGGGGTAGCAAAGAGTCGGACACTACTGAACGACTTTCTGGGTCTAGTGTTTAGCAAAAGACACTTGAGACATAAACTAATCTTTAAAATTTTATTATCTAAAATCACAGCAAATGGAGATTAACTTTTTTCTTTCTAATGACTTCTAACTCATTGAATACTTTGAGTGATAGCATAGATCAGATTTGTAGAAGCACACTGCTAACCTGATTTCCCAACATTGGGAGCTTTATGCTGCTGCTTTTACTCTTGGTTTTAGCAGGAACAGCAAGTAGATCTATTGGAAAGTAGCCTTGATCTGTTAGTTTTATCTCTCCATTCCTAACTCCTTTGTTAGTTATGTTTACCTTTTGTACTGCATATGCCATAGTTTGTTCAAGTTTAAGGAATTTTTGAGCAGAAGGAAGAAACATGTAAGTGATAGGAAAGGATTTTATAAAGCAAGGGGCATCTAATTAAATTGTATTGTGTCAGGTCACTAGAGTATGAGATATGAGGGAAAGTTTTTGCAAAATTTATATGTATTCTTATGACTGATAACAAAAACCAGCCCAATATTCCTGATGAACACTGACACAAAAATTCTCAATAAAACATTAGCAAACAATCCAATAGTACATTAAAAGGCTCAAACAACATGATCAAGTGGAATTTACTCCAGGGATACAGGGATGATTCAGTGTCTACAAACCCATCTTCATAATGCATCAAGTTAACAAAATAAAGAGTAAAAATCATCTCAATAGCTGCAAAAAAAAAGGATATGAGAAAATTCAGCATCCATTTGTCATAGCAAGCATTAACAAACTGGACATAGAGGAAATGTATCTCAAGAAAATAAAAACCATGAAAAACGAATAGCTAACATCATACTCAATGGTGAAAAGCTGAAAGCATTTCCTCTGAGATCAGAAACAAGACAAGGATGCCCACTTCCATCAATTTTATTCAGGATAGCTTTGGAAGTCTTAGCTACAGTAATTATGTAAGAAAAAGGATTAAACTGCATCTAAATCAGAAAAGAAGAAGTAAAACTCTCATATTTGATGATGATATGATACTACATATAGAAAACCCTTAGGACACCACCCAAAAACTGTTAGAACTAATAAATGAATTCAGAAAAGTCACAGGATATGAAATCTGCATATATAAATCATTGTGTTTCTGTACACTGATAATGAACTATCAGGATGAAAACTTAAGAAAATCTCACTTATAATGGCATCAAAGAGTACAATACCTAGAAACAAATTTAACCAGGGAGATGAAAAAACTATATATGGAAAATATGACACTAATGAAAGAAAGTGAAGATAGAAGTAGATGAAAAGATATTCCATATTCTTCGATTAGATGAATTAATCCTGTTAAAATGTTACCCATACTACCCAAAGCAATCTACAGATTCAGTTGAATACCTATCATAATTCCAATGGTGTATTTCACAGAACTAGAACAAATAATCCTAAAATTTGTGTGGAACCACAAAAGACCCTGCATAGCCAAAACATTCTTCAGGAAAGAAAGAACAAAATTAGAATCAGTTCTAAAGAGGTGGATGAAACTGGAGCCTATTATAGAGTGAAGTAAGCCAGAAAGAAAAACACCAATACAGTATGCTAATGCATATATATGGAATTTAGAAAGATAGTAATGATGACCCTGTAAGTGAGAGAATATAAGAGGCACAGAGGTATAGAATGGACTTCTGGCTTCTGAGGGAGAGGGAGAGGGTGGGATGATTTGGGAGAATGGCATTGAAACAGATATATTATCATATGTGAAACAAATTGCCAGTCTTGGTTCAATGCATGATATAGGGTGCACAGGGCTGGTGTACTGGGATGACCCAGAGGGATGGGATGGGGAGGGAGATGGGAGAGGGGTTCAAGATGGAGAACACATGCATACCTGTGGCAGATTCATGTCAATGTATGGCAAAACCAATACAATATTGTAAAATAATTAACCTCCAATTAAATAAATTTATATTAAAACAAAAAATAAAAAAAACAAAATTGGAGGTATAACACTGCATGATTTTCAAAGTAATACAAAGATACAGTAATAAAAATAGCATTGTACTGGTTCAAACACACACACACAGACACACACAGATTAATGGGACAGAACAGAGAGCCCAGAAATAAACCGACACGTATGAACAATTTTTTTATGACAAAAGAACAAAGAGCATACAATGAAGAAAGGAGAATCTCATCAGTAAGTGTTGGGAAAATTAACAGACACACTTGAAAGAAAGAAACTAGACCACTATCTTACACTATCCATAAAAATTAAATCAAAATGAATTGAAAGCTTAAGTGTAAGATCAGAAACCATAGAATTTCTAGAGGAAAATATAGGCAGTAACTCGTTTATATTGTGTTGACTATGTTTCTGTGGATCTAGCTCCAAACCTAAGGGAAACAAAAGCAAACAAATGGGATTCCACCAAACTAATAGGATTCTGCACGGGAAAGAAACCAAAATTAAAATTAAAAACCACCAACTGAATCAGAGAAACATTTATGAATTATATGTTCATTAAGGGATCAGTATCCAAAATATATAGAATTTATATAACACAGTAAAAACAATTTAAAAGGGCGAAGATCAGAATAGAACTTTTTTTTTTCATTCAAAAATGGTACACACATGGCCAGCAGGTACATAAAAAGATGCCCAACATCACCAATTATTGGGAAAATGCAAATCAAAACTACAATGAGATCATTTCATATTTGCTAGAATGACTTATCAAAAAGAAGAAATTACAAATGTTGATGAAAGGGTGAAGAAAAGGGAATCCTTGTGCATTTTGGAAGGACTGTAAATTGATGCAGTAAATATGGAAAGAGTATGGCGCTTCCTCAAAAACATAAGAATGATCTAATTACTCTACTTCTGTCAAGTGAGACAGTGATGCCACTCAACCATCTTATCCTCTCTCGCCCCCTTCTCCTCTTGCCTCAGTCTTTCCAGCATCATAGTCTTTTCAAGTGAGTCGACTCTTCACATCAGGTGGTCAAACTATCAGAGCTTCAACTGTAGCATCTGTCCGTCCAACAAATATTCAAGGTTTATTTCCTCTAGGATTGACTGGTTTGATCTCCTTGCTATCCAAGGGATTCACAAGAGTCTTCTCCAGCACCACTGTTTGAAAGCATCAGTTCCGTGGCTCTTAGCATTCTTTATGGTCCAGGTCTCACGTCAGTTCATCGGTTCAGTTCAGTAGCTCAGTTGTATCCAACTTTTTGACACCCCATGGACTGCAGCATACCAGGCCTCCCTGTCCATCACCAACCCCCAGAGCATGCTCAAATTCTTGTGCATTGAGTCAGTGATGCCATCCAAGCATTTCATGTCGTCCCCTTCTCCTCCCACCTTCAATCTTTTCCAGCATCAGGGTCTTTGCCAATGAGTCAGTTCTTCGCATGCGGTGGCCAAAGTATTAGAGTTTCAGCTTCAGCATCAGTCCTTCCAGTGAACACCCAGGACTGATCTAGAATGGACTGATTGGATCTCCTTGCAGTCCAAGGGACTCTGAAGAGTCTTCTCCAACACCATAGTTCAAAAGCATCAATTCTTCAGCGCTCGGCTTTCTTTATATCCAACTCTCACATCCATTCATGACCACTGGAAAAACCAAAGCCTTGACTAGACGGACCTTTGTTGACAGAGTAATGTCTCTGCTTTTGAATATGCTATCTAGGTTGGTCATAGCTTTCCTTCCAAGGAGTAAGTGTCTTTTAATTTCATGGCTGCAATCACCATCTGCAGTGATTTCAGAGCCCAGAAAAATAAAGTCTGACGCTGTTTCCATTTTTCCCCATCTATTTGCCATGAAGTGATGGGACCAGATGCCATGATCTTCATTTTCTGAATGTTGAGTTTTAATCCAGCTTTTCACTCTCCTCTTTCACTTTCATCAAGAGGCTTTTTAGTTCCTCTTCACTTTCTGCCATAAGTGTGGTGTCATCTGCATATCTTGAGGTGATTGATATTTCTCCCGGCAATCTTGATTCCAGCTTGTGTTTCTTCCAGCCCAGTGTTTCTCATGATGTACTCTGCATATAAGTTAAATAAGCAGGGTGACAATATACAGCCTTGATGTACTTCTTTGCCACTTTGGACCCAGTCTGTTGTTCTGTGTCCAGTTCTAACTGTTGCTTGTTGAACTGCATACAGATTTCTCAGGAGGGAGGTCATGTGGTCTGATATTACCATCTCTATTTTCCACAGTTTTTTTTGATCTACACAGTCAGAGGCTTTGACATAGTCATAAAGCAGAAATAGATGTTTTCCTGGAACTCTCTTGCTTTTTCGATGATCCAGAGGTTGTTGTCAACTTGATCTCCATTCCTGTGCCTTTTCTAAATCCAGCTTGAACATCTGGAAGTTCATGGTTCACATACTGTTGAAGCCTGGCTTGGAGAATTTTGAGTATTACTTTGCTAGCATATGTGTGTGTATTAGTCACTCAGTCATGTCCAACTCTTTGTGACCCCGTGGCCTGTAGCCCACCAGGATCCTTTGTCCATGGGATTCTCCAGGCAAGAATACTGGAGTGGGTTGCCATTTCCTTCTCCATGCTAGCATGTGAGATGAGTGCAATTGAGTGATAGTTTGAACATTCTTTGGCATTGCCCTTCTTTGGAATTGGAATGAAAACTGACCTTTTTCAGTCCTGTGGCCACTGCTGAGTTTTACAAATGTGCTAGCATATTGAGTGCAGCATTTTACCAGCCTCATCATTTAGGATTTAAAATAGCTCTGCTGGATCCTATCGCCTCCATTAGCTTTGTTTGTAGTGATGCTTCCTAAGACCCATTTGACTTCACACTCTAGGATGTCTGGCTGTAGGTGAGTGATCACACCATCATGGTTATCAGGGTCGTGAAGATCTTTTTTGTATAGGTCTGTATAATCTTGCCACCTCTTCTTAATAACTTCTGCTTCTTTTAGGTCCATACCATTTCTGACCTTTATTGTGCCCATCACTGCATGAAATGTTCCCTTGGTGTCTCTAATTTCCTTGAAGAGAGCACCAGTCTTCCCACGCTGTTGTTTTCCTTTATTTCTAATATCAGTTCATGACCATTGGAAAAACCATAGCTTTGATTATCAGTTCAGTTCAGTTCGGTTGCTCAATCACGTCCAACACTTTGAGACCCCAAGAACTGCAGCATGCCAAGCCTCCCTGTCCATCACCAACTCCTGGAGTTCATTCAAACTCACGTCCATCGAGTCGGTGATGCCATTCAGCCAACTCATCCTATGTCATCCCCTTCTTCTCCTGCCCTCAATGCCTCCCAGCATCAGAGTCTTTTCTAGTGAGTCAACTCTTTGCATGAGGTGGCCAAAGTACTGGAGTTTCAGCTTCAGCATCATTCCTTCTAGAGAACACCCAGAACTGATCTCCTTTAGAATGGACTGACTGGATCTCCTGGCAGTCCAAGGAACTCGCGGGAGTCTTCTCCAATACCACAGTTCAAAAGCATCAATTCTTTGGCGCTCAGCTTTCTTTACAGTCCAGATCTCAGATCCATACATGACTACTAGAAAAACTATAGGTTTGACTAGACGGACACTTGTTGGCAAAGTAATGTCTCTGGTTTTCAATATGCTATCTAGGTTGGTTATAACTTTCCTTCCAAGGAGTAAGAGTCTTTTAATTTCATGGCTGCAATCACCATCTGCAGTGATTTTGGAGCCCAATAAAATAAAGTCTGACACTGTTTCCACTGTTTCTCTATCTATTTCCCATGAAGTGATGGGACCGGATGCCATGATACTAGTTTTCTGAATGTTGAGCTTTAAGCCAACTCTTTCAGTTTCCACTTGCACTTTCATCAAGAAGCTTTTTAGTTCCGCTTCACTTTCTGTCATAAGGGTGGTGTCATCTGCATATCTGAGGTTATTGATATTTCTCCCAGCAATCTTGATTCCAGCTTGTGTTTCTTCCAGCCCAGTGTTTCTCATGATGTACTCTGTATATGTTAAATAAGCAGGGTGACAATATACAGCCTTGACGTACTCCTTTTCCTATTTGGAACCAATCTGTTGTTCCATATCCAGTTCTAACTGTTGCTTCCTGACTTGCATACAGGTTTCTCAAGAGTTAGATCAGGTGGTCTGGTATTCCCATCTCTTTCAGAATTTTCTACAGTTTGTTTTGATCCACACAGTCAAAGGCTTTGGCATAGTCAATAAAGCAGAAATAGATGTTTTTCTGGAACTCTCTTGCTTTTTCCATGATCCAGTGGATGTTGGCAATTTTCTCTCTGGTTCCTCTGCCTTTTCTAAAACCAGCTTTTACATCTGGAAGTTCCCGGTTCATGTATTGCTGAAACCTGGCTTGGAGAATTTTGAGCATTACTTTACTAGTATGTGATATGAGTACAATTGTGCAGTAGTTTGAGCATTCTTTGGCATTGCCTTTCTTTGGGATTGGAATAAAAAGTGACCTTTTCCAGTCCTGTGGCCACTGCTGAGTTTTCCAAATTTGCTGGCATATTGAGTGCAGCATGGACTGTTATTGACAAAGTGATGTCTGTGCTTTGTAATATGCTGCCTAGGTGTGTCATAGCTTTCCTTCTAAGGAGCAAGTGTCCTTTAATTTCATGGCTGCAGTCAGCATCCACGGTGATCTTGAAGTCCAAGAAAATAAAGTCTGTCACTACTTCCACTTTTCCCCATGTATTTTCCTTAAAGTGATGAGACCAGATGCCATGATCTTAAGCTTTTTCAATTTTGAGTTTTAAGTCAGCTTTTTCACTCTCCTCTTTCACCCTCATCACGAGGCTCTTTAGTTTCTCTTTGCTTTCTGCCATTAAAGTAGTAGTATCATCTATGTATCTGAGGTTATTTATATTTCTCTCAGCAATCTTGACTCAAGCCTGGGCATCATCCACCCTGACATTTCCCATAATGTACTCTGCATGTGTAAGTTAAAGGTATTAAATTAAATGCAATATGTCACATGCGGAAAGACAAATACTGTATAATTTCATTGTGTTTGAAATCAAAAATAAACCACAAAAGCAGATCAGATTAGTGGTTATCAGAGGGCAATGAAACTAGAAGTGGGCAAAATGTATAAAGTGGATCAACTCTGCAGTGATGGATGGTGACCTAAAAGAAGCAAACAGAAAAACACAAGCTCATAGAAATGACAGGTCAGGGGGACAGTGTGGGTGATAGTGATTAAGACGGTTAGCAGGTCCATACTTCCAGTTACAAAACACCTAAATCATGAGGATGTAATGTACAGCATGAGTGAGTGAGTGAAGTCACTCAGTCATGTCCAATTCTTTGTGACCCCATGGACCTACCAGGCTCCTCAGTCCATGGAATTTTCCATGTAAGAATACTGGAGTGGCTTACCATTTCCTTCTCCAATGTACAGCCTGGTAACTAGTTAATAATAGGCGCACTGTATGTTTTAAAGTTGCTGAGACAATAAATGCTAAAAGTCCTCATCACAAAAAAAAAATTTATAACTCTATGGTGGTGATGAATGTTAATTAGACTTATTATGGGGACCATTTCCATACTACAGATATTGAATCATTATGTTGTACAACTAAAACTAATAGAACATTGTGTGTTATTATATCTCAGTAAAAACAAGTGTGAAAGATGAGGGGGACATCTTTTGGAATTTATCTTACATTTTTGTGACTCCTTAGATCTTTTGAATACTTTTGTGTAATTCTCCTCTACTTCAAGACAGACTAGTGGGTTCCAGTTCAGTTAAGTTCTGATGCCAGTTACCTGGACTTAGTGCAGACCCTTCAGAGTCAAAGCGTGGTCTCCAGTAAGACCGCCTTCACTTCCCATGCCAGCGACTACGCGGGTGGGGGTCTATGCATCCAACTAACTAGCTACAAATGTGGGGGAAGGGGACATTTCTGCTAACTCCCTTGGGCTTCATAATTTAGTAGAATGAGTCACAATTCAGGAAAGTATTACATTTATTTTATTATAACATACAAATGAGGATCAGCCAAATGGAGAGAGATACAGTGAGAGGTTCAAGGGAGTCCTAAGCATAGAACTTATACAACCGCCTCTCTCGTGGGATCAGGATGCAGCATCCTCAAGGGGTGTCAGTGTGTCCAATCAGAAAGTTCTATACAGCATCATTTGCCAGAGTTTTTCTTGGAGTTTCTTATGTAGACATGATTGAGTGAATGAATGACCACATGGTTGAACTCAGTCTTCAGCCCCCACCTTCCCCGAGGTCAGGCTGACTCAGGCCTCAGTCTTCTAATTACATGACTGGTGTTGCAGATGACCATCGCTTACACTCTCTCATCTCATGTAGGAGCCAAGGACCCCACCATGAATCACAAAGACACTCCTTTCATCGGGAAATTCCAAGGGCAAAGTTGAGACAAATGCTTCATTATATAATACGTGCTTACTGAATATCTTTTTCCTACACTTTTATGAAAAATAATATAGCTTTAAACCAGAGTTCTTATTTCATGGAAGGCTGTGCAGATTTTTCCATAACTGATTCAAGACTGTGTATATAAAATATTATTGTTGCTGAAATATTATATGCATACTCCTGAATTATAAAAGTAATTATGCCCATATTAATTATATGCAATTGTATACACATATATAAATTTGTGTGTGTGTATCTGTATCTGTGTATATACCTTTTTCTAAAATAAGTTGTGTATATAGTTTGGGTACTTTTTCTCTGAGTTTTCTTAAATCCCAAATATATCTTTGAAAAGACACTGCTATTAAACTTTCTAGTGTACTTGCCAAGAATAACTATTTTGTAGTAAATTTCTATGGATAATTCATGGGGTCGCAAGGAGTCGGACGCAACTGAACTGAACTGAACTGAACTGAATGCCCAGGGACTTATTAGTTATGCTAAAATAATGTTTCTGATGGTACATCACATCCTCTAAGATCACTGCAAAAATTATTCTGCATAAGAAAATTTTCCACATGAAAAAGATACTTTTTAAACTTTAACGTGTTATTGGAATGCTATAGTAAATTCAGTTTATTAAACTGAATGTATCAAGTATCATTTATACATTTTTCAGAACCAGCACCTGCTGTTGAACTGTGCTGCCTCAGTTATGTCCTTGGCAGCACACTGAAGCATCTGGAGCTCCTTTCCCATTCTGGAAGACCCAGTCTGGGTTTTATGGGGGTCTATGCATCCAACTAACTAGCTACAAATGTGGGGGAAGGGGACATTTCTGCTAACTCCCTTGGGCTTCATAATTTAGTAGAATGAGTCACAATTCAGGAAAGTATTACATTTATTTTATTATAACATACAAATGAGGATCAGCCAAATGGAGAGAGATACAGTGAGAGGTTCAAGGGAGTCCTAAGCATAGAACTTATACAACCGCCTCTCTCGTGGGATCAGGATGCAGCATCCTCAAGGGGTGTCAGTGTGTCCAATCAGAAAGTTCTATACAGCATCATTTGCCAGAGTTTTTCTTGGAGTTTCTTATGTAGACATGATTGAGTGAATGAATGACCACATGGTTGAACTCAGTCTTCAGCCCCCACCTTCCCCGAGGTCAGGCTGACTCAGGCCTCAGTCTTCTAATTACATGACTGGTGTTGCAGATGACCATCGCTTACACTCTCTCATCTCATGTAGGAGCCAAGGACCCCACCATGAATCACAAAGACACTCCTTTCATCGGGAAATTCCAAGGGCAAAGTTGAGACAAATGCTTCATTATATAATACGTGCTTACTGAATATCTTTTTCCTACACTTTTATGAAAAATAATATAGCTTTAAACCAGAGTTCTTATTTCATGGAAGGCTGTGCAGATTTTTCCATAACTGATTCAAGACTGTGTATATAAAATATTATTGTTGCTGAAATATTATATGCATACTCCTGAATTATAAAAGTAATTATGCCCATATTAATTATATGCAATTGTATACACATATATAAATTTGTGTGTGTGTATCTGTATCTGTGTATATACCTTTTTCTAAAATAAGTTGTGTATATAGTTTGGGTACTTTTTCTCTGAGTTTTCTTAAATCCCAAATATATCTTTGAAAAGACACTGCTATTAAACTTTCTAGTGTACTTGCCAAGAATAACTATTTTGTAGTAAATTTCTATGGATAATTCATGGGGTCGCAAGGAGTCGGACGCAACTGAACTGAACTGAACTGAACTGAATGCCCAGGGACTTATTAGTTATGCTAAAATAATGTTTCTGATGGTACATCACATCCTCTAAGATCACTGCAAAAATTATTCTGCATAAGAAAATTTTCCACATGAAAAAGATACTTTTTAAACTTTAACGTGTTATTGGAATGCTATAGTAAATTCAGTTTATTAAACTGAATGTATCAAGTATCATTTATACATTTTTCAGAACCAGCACCTGCTGTTGAACTGTGCTGCCTCAGTTATGTCCTTGGCAGCACACTGAAGCATCTGGAGCTCCTTTCCCATTCTGGAAGACCCAGTCTGGGTTTTTTCGTCTTTGCTTTGCTGTCCGTTCTCACTTTCCCTCTTGTGGAGCAGCACTCTCTCCTCTGTCCTTGTCACCATCAGAATGCGTTCCTGAGGGGAGCTCCGAGGGTCTGGATGAGGACCACACTCACAGTCTTTGTCCGTAGTTGCCCTCAGTGACCCTACTGCAGTCACATGCACAGTCCACCAGAAACAGTCTCCTGGTGGCCATTTCTGTCTCAGGGTCTGCAAATGCCAAAGATGGTTGATGTCCGGAAGTTAGACATCCAGAGAAGTGTACTTTATTCCCCTAGAGTGGAGCATTTGACAAGAAACAGCTGCATTTCTTTACATTTTGAATTCAAGTATGAAAAAGTTTTTGAGTAAGATATTCATTTTTTTAATTGCTAAACCACTTTCTATCACCATCAGAATGCGTTCCTGAGGGGAGCTCCGAGGGTCTGGATGAGGACCACACTCACAGTCTTTGTCCGTAGTTGCCCTCAGTGACCCTACTGCAGTCACATGCACAGTCCACCAGAAACAGTCTCCTGGTGGCCATTTCTGTCTCAGGGTCTGCAAATGCCAAAGATGGTTGATGTCCGGAAGTTAGACATCCAGAGAAGTGTACTTTATTCCCCTAGAGTGGAGCATTTGACAAGAAACAGCTGCATTTCTTTACATTTTGAATTCAAGTATGAAAAAGTTTTTGAGTAAGATATTCATTTTTTTAATTGCTGAAACCACTTTCTTGAAGTATTTGGAGAGTTTTTGGTTGTATTAGTGAATATATAATTTTAAAACATTCAATGTCATTTTTATAACAGATTCAGCTATTATCAAGTGATTAACAATCACTTTTCTAATGTTGGCAGCATAGTTTAGTTTCTAAAAAAAAGGTAAAATTTATTGTAATTTCAGACTGAAATTAAGAAACAAATATAGTTACATTTAAAATGTGTTCAGTGTTTATTTTAAAAACTTCTTTGAAATTAAACAGCAATAAACAACTTACTTGGGAACAGTGGTTTTTTCTGAAAATAATTGCTTATAAACACATAACCAAGTACGTATAGTTCTGGTTAAATGAACTAACTGATCTGTTTTACAAATGTGAGTACGCCTCAGAATACTTGATTTTTTGTTTTTCAATGCATATATGAAAAAAGTTGAGAAGCACTTTTATAACCTGTATATTAATATATGTATACCGAGTTGTTCTTCTGCTTTTTCATATTCAACTCATTTAAATTAACTTCGTTTCCCGTAAGTTATCTTATTTTCCTTATAAGCCATTGCTAGTTTCAAACAGGTACTCAGCAGTCTCCATTGAGATTATGTGCTGAGCACATTGGTGGCTCAGACGGTAAAGCATCTGCCTGCAGTGCGGGAGACCCGGGTTCGATCCCTGGGTTGGAAAGATCCCCTGGAGAAGGAAATGGCAACCCACTCCAGTACTCTTGCCTGGAAAATTCCATGGACCGAGGAGCCTGGTAGGCTACAGTCCATGGAGTCGCAAAGAGTCGGACACGACTGAGTGACTTCACTGTCACTTTTCACTTTCATCCAGGAGCAATGCCAATAAAATAACACTCTACAGTATAAGTACATCCCACTGTATTGTCATTATTCACATATGTAATTCCACCTTGAACCTGTGACATTTAAAGTATATTGAAGCCATGTGCTCAGTCGCTAGTTGTGCCCAACTCTTTAACACCCCATGTACGGTAGCCCGCCAGGCTCCTTTGTCCACAGGATTTCCCAGGCAAGAATACCAGAGTGGGTTGCCATTTCCTTCTCCAGTATGACGCCATGCTTCTTGTCATTGTTGTATAATTTTCATCTCAGCATGTATACACGCTGATACAGTTGGCAGTATCTACTGAGATGTTCTTTGAAGGAGAGTATGGCAGGCTGGATCCTCTGTCTCTGTATTCCATTCTTTACATTTGTTATCAGGTAGAAACTTCCATCAGCTCTACCTACCGAAGCTTTCCTGAGGACCACTTAGCACTTTTGTAATAGATGCATTTCCCCAACAGCTTCTCAGCATGAAGGTAATGAAAAAAGTCAAACCAGATTAACTTTTTCATAGTTTGAAGTCTAGTTCCTCCTTCTAAATTTTCTGCATTCCATTTGGATCTTTCATTTTAAAAAAATTCGCTAGAGTACCTTCAGGTAAAAATTGTAGTTATTATAATCATAGTTACAGTTATGTAAGTACTTCATTTAGTAGTAAAAAATACACACTAAATTTATACGTATATTTAATAAAAAGTCAACTAGAAGGCAACAAAACATTTAAAATGTTGTTAAACAATATCACATGATTATAGTATTATTGCTTTTTCTTTTATTCAAAGATTGTTTCTATTATGCCATTTCCTGGTTCTTAAAAGTAACTTACCAAATTCATGATAATAAAAACTGAAAAGGGGTAATTTTACCATATGTCAAATTATGTCTCAAAAAAACCTGATTTTTAAAGAAGAGATGGTGGTTAGTTGATTTTTAAAAAAAACAAAAGAACAAGAAATGTAGTGCTCACTTTGCTATATACCAGTCTCTATGTCAGTAGTAAGATAAAATGTTCGTGAGAACACATACGTTTTTTCTCCTGTGTTTCCAAACTTTCCTGTGTTGTTGTGCAGCTTCACTTAACCTTTGAAAACGAGTTCTGGTAAACTGTTTTAATTCAGTAATTGGTGACAGATATTGAAAACAGGGATAAAAAAGGGATAAATGTGTTGACGCTTTTAATTTCTGTAAATACAACCCCTATTTTGTTGTGCTTTGTGAGTTAATCGGTGAATTTATCTGAGACCAAATTTAGCTTTCTGTTTCCAAACAAAATTATTAGAAAGGATCTGGTCACTTATGAGTCCACCCCCTTCCTGTCACTAATCCTGGGCTTTGGATCCAGTGCTCTTAAAAATATATCTTCTTTTCTTACTACTTTGGCGAACTGGTCAAAGCGTAACTAAGCAGCCTCTAGGAGAGTCTTTTCTGCCCTGGGTGGCCATTGGTTCTATTCCAGCAAATCTGGTGCCTGCATTCTGCCTGGTTACGTGGGTTTTGATGCTGTCTTGGATAATCTTTACAGTCCTAAAGAAGAAGGTTGCTTGCTGATTTAATCCCCACTGGCTGTTTGGACAGGTGTTTGCCATAAATAATGGCTATCCGGATCTCTGGATTTCTAATACATGCCAGACATTGTACCAGCTCCTGTGTCTTCTGCTCACGCTCTGTCTGAATTAGGTGGTGGGGGTGGCCTCACTTGGTGAAGCAGTATATCCTCTCCCAGTTCGCTTTCATGATTTCTCTTGTTCCCTTTGCCTTCTCCTTCAGGAAGATAAGCATCAGACATTCAAGAGACCATAGACCTCACGTGGGCTTCCCTGGTGGCTCAGCAGTAAAGAATCTGCCTGCCAATGCAGGAGACGTGGGACCGATCCCTGGGTCGGGAATATCCTGTGGAGAAGGAAATGGCAACCCCACTCCAGTCTTCTTGCCTGGAGAGTCACATGAACAGAGGAGCCTGGCAGGCTGTAGTCCATAGGTTCACAAAAGCGGTGGACCCGACTTAGCTACTAAAAACAGCAGCAGACCCTATAGAAACAAACCCAGTCTTTGAGATTTTAACATATAGACCTGATTTGGCCTTTGACTGCACGGCGCGAGTCAGATGAGTCTGGTTGCACGGCCTTAGAGCGGTCAGAGGGGTGGGCCCTCTGCCCAGTGAGTTGTTTCAGAGATGGCCAGC
This sequence comes from Madoqua kirkii, assembly GCA_006408675.1. NCBI lineage: Eukaryota > Metazoa > Chordata > Mammalia > Artiodactyla > Bovidae > Madoqua > Madoqua kirkii. The sequence goes on from SJYC01059232.1 coordinate 17,941, forward strand.
ATCGCCCCACCCCTCTTTAAGCTCCCTGCCTCTCCCTGTGCCTCAGTGCATGCCGACCCACCAGACACCCAGGGCCCTGTGGCCGTAGCCCACCAGGTGTTTGGCCTGTGGTGACAATAATATTCAAGTCATCTCTCCAGAAGAACCGAGGAGACAGTGAGCCCCTGGGGTCATCATCCACAACTGGCTCACTTGCTGCCCTGCTGTGTCTTCTCACACCACAAGACTCAGTTCTCTTTAGAGCCCCCATAGCCCTTTAGAATTGATAGCCAAAGAATCGATGCTTTTGACCTGTGGTATTGGAGAAGAGTCTTGAGAGTCCCTTGAACTGCAAGGAGATCCAGCTTGTCCATCCTAAAGGAAATCAGTCCTGAATATTCACTGGAAGGACTGATGCTGAAGCTGAAACTGCAATACTTTGGCCACCTGATGCAAAGAACTGACTCACTGGAAAAGACCCTGATGCTGGGAAAGATTGAAGGAAGGAGGAGAAGGGGACGACAGAGGATAAGATGGCTGGATGGCATCATCGACTTGATGGACATGAGTTTGAGCAAGCTCTGGGAGTTGGTGATGGATGAGGAGGCCTGGTATGCTGCAGCCCAAGGGATCACAAAGAGCCGGACACGACTGAGTGACTGAACTAAACTGAACTGATAGCCCTTAGAGCAAGCACGGACTTTGCATTGCCATTATTTTCTACTTCTTTGTCTCCGTGTGTGTGTGTGTGTGTGTGTGTGTGACTCAGGCATGTCTCTGTCTCCCTGCTGCTGGTGCTGCTGCTAAGTCATGTCAGACTGGGTACCTTCCTGTGCCAGACCCCACTAAGTATGGGCATTCAAAGAGTAGGACTGGATCCCTATCTATACTAGGAGAACTCTTTGTCTCCCTAGATGCATACAAAGTGTTCTCCTAGTATAGATAGCGATCCAGTCCTGTTCTTTGAATAACCATACTTAGTGGGGTCTGGCACAGGAAGGTACCCAGTCTGTGTTTGCAATAGGATTGAAGGGCGAGAAGTGGAGTGTGCGGCAGTCAGAAACATAATGCTGCAAAGTGCTAAGCGTTCCTGCCTTCATTCCTGTCTGTGAGCCCTGTTCGCTCACTCACTACATTCTTGTGGTATTAACAGTCATCTGGCTTCTACTGCTTTGTCAAGAACTACTGTGATGAAGGTCCAGACAAATAAAGTATCTATTTGCTTCTCAAAACGCTTGGAAGGCATTTCCAGCCTGAGACTAAGTTTAACATTGTGTTATAAAATAGTGAAAAAGTTTCTCACAATGGAATGTTTGCGCGTTCAGTCTCCCAGTCATTTACGACTGACTCTTTGCGACTCCATGGACTCTAGCACACCCGGTACCTCTGTCCTTCACTGTCTCCCAGAGTTTACTCAGATAGGCATTCAAAGAGTAGGACTGGATCCCTATCTATACTAGGAGAACTCTTTGTCTCCCTAGATGCATACAAAGTGTTCTCCTAGTATAGATAGCGATCCAGTCCTGTTCTTTGAATAACCATACTTAGTGGGGTCTGGCACAGGAAGGTACCCAGTCTGTGTTTGCAATAGGATTGAAGGGCGAGAAGTGGAGTGTGCGGCAGTCAGAAACATAATGCTGCAAAGTGCTAAGCGTTCCTGCCTTCATTCCTGTCTGTGAGCCCTGTTCGCTCACTCAGTACATTCTTGTGGTATTAACAGTCATCTGGCTTCTACTGCTTTGTCAAGAACTACTGTGATGAAGGTCCAGACAAATAAAGTATCTATTTGCTTCTCAAAACGCTTGGAAGGCATTTCCAGCCTGAGACTAAGTTTAACATTGTGTTATAAAATAGTGAAAAAGTTTCTCACAATGGAATGTTTGCGCGTTCAGTCTCCCAGTCATTTACGACTGACTCTTTGCGACTCCATGGACTCTAGCACACCCGGTACCTCTGTCCTTCACTGTCTCCCAGAGTTTACTCAGATTCCTATACATTGAGTCAGTGATGTTATCTAACCATCTAATCCTCTGCTGCCCCTTTTTCCTGTTGCCTTCAATCTTTCCCAGCCTCAGGGTCTTTTTTCAAATGAGTCAGCTCTTCCCAGCAGTAATGGAGCTTAAGCTCCAGCCATCAGTCCTTCCAATGAATATTCAGGACTGATTTCCTTTAGGATTTGCTGCTTTGATCTCCTTGCAGTCCAAGGGACTCTGAAGAGTCTTCTCCAGCACCACAGTTTGAAAGCATGAATTTTTTGGCTCTCGGCTTGCTTTGTGGTCTGACTATCACACACATGACTACTGCAAAAAGTATACCTTTGACTATGTGGACCTTTGTGACAAAGTGATGTCTCTGGTTTTTAATACGCTTCCTAGATCTCTCATAGCTTTCTTTCTAAGGAGCAAGCCTGTTTTAATTTCATGGCTGCAGTCACTGTCCCTGCTGATTTTGGAGCCCAGGAAAATAAAATTTGTCACTACTTCCACTTTCTCCCCATCTGTTTGCCGTGAAGTGATGAGACTGGATGCTAGGATCTTAGTTTTTTGAATGTTGAGTTTAAGTCAACTTTTTTACTCTCTTCTTTCACCATCATCAGCTGTCATTTTTCCAGTAGTCATGTATGGATGTGAGAGTTGGACTGTAAAGAAGGTTGAGCACAAAGAATTTATGCTTTTGAACCGTGGTGCTGCAAAGGCTCTTGAGAGTCCCTTGGACTGCAAGGAGATCAAAGGAGATCCAGGAGTCAATCTGAAAGGAAATCAACCCTGAATATTTATTGAAAGGACTGATGCTGAAGCTGAAACTCCAATACTTTGGCCAGCTGATGTGAAGAGCAGACTCATTGGAAAAGATCCTTATACTGGGAAAGATTGAGGGCAGGAGGAAAAGGGAGCAACAGAGGATAAGATGGTTGGATGGCATCATGGACACAGTGGACATAAGTTTAAGCAAATTCCTGGAGGTAGTAAAGGGCAGTGAAGCCTGGAATGCTGATGAGGTCACAAGAATCAGACACGTCTTAGTGATCGAACAGCAACAATGAGACTTGGACAGTTTGATCCATCTCACACAAGTCAAATAACAGACCTTTTTTATATTTCCTTGTAAATATTGTGTTTAACCCAGACGTACTCCTCTTTCCTGGTCCTTCTAATATCAGAAAGAGGTTAAAATAATTGTACATTTAGGTTTTTTGTTATAGACATGACTAAATGCTTAACATTTACAATGCTTCTGTGCTAAAAGGAATTGTCTGCTGGCTGACTGCAGGGTTTCCTTGGTAGAGGAAAGAAGATAAAGGTGCCGTCAGATTCTTACACACCTCTACAGGAATAGTTCACAATGAGCTTGAAATGCTCCCAACACTTGGCGATGGCACAGTTCTTGAGTAATACCAGTAGCTTTCCTCTAGCTTCAGAGAACCTTATGGATAAGGTGATAACTTTTTCACTTTGGGTAAAATCATGATGATGGTGATGATAGGTAATACTTATTTGAAAGATTGTGATATGTGCTGTCTTTAATATTGAGCCACAAGAAACAGATTTCAGACATGTAGGTAAAGTTGATTAATGAGAAAACCATCATTTTTTAAACAAGGCTAATTAGGACAGATTTTTAATTATATCATATATGTCCCTTTAATTGATATTTTTATGTATACATGTTTCACACTTATTAAACTACTTCCTGTTGGAAACATGGCAATATGTCAAGAGCCCAAATGCTAGCCCTTTTAATATTTTAGAACTTTTAAACTAAGTTACCCACAAATTAGACATAAGCCCCTTGGAACCAGTCTCCAGAATGCAGCATTTTAGGCAGATTAACTATGCCATTATCTGGATAAAGCAAGATGGATTAATGCCCATTGAATCCTTTTTATTCTTTTTGACTTGGCACTTTGATCAAAAGGTCATTGACCAGTCTCTATCCTTCACTCCCTTTGAACCTTGGCTCACAATTCATCTCTAAGAAATCTTCCCTAATTAACTACTCAGCTCTGATCAGCCTATGCCTTCTACTCCCTCAGTATGGATCTGGCACCAAGGTTGTAGAATTCTGCTGCGAACATAAGTGCATTGATTGTGTGTGTGTGTGTGTGAGTGATATGTGTATGTGTATTATGCATGTGGTTCTTCTGTGTTCTCAGGCACTCGTGTGTGTGTGTGATATGTGTGTATATCATATGTGTGTGTGTGATATGTGTATGTGTATTATGCTTGTGGTTTTTCTGTGTTCTCAGGCACTCTTGTGTGTGTGTGTGTGATATGTGTGTGTGTATTATGCTTGTGGTTCTTCTGTGTTCTCAGGCACTCGTGTGTGTGTGTGTGATATGTGTATGTGTATTATGCTTGTGGTTCTTCTGTGTTCTCAGGCACTCGTGTGTGTGTGTGTGTGTGATATGTGTATGTGTATTATGCATGTGGTTCTTCTGTGTTCTCAGGCACTCGTGTGTGTGTGTGTGTGTGTGTGTGTGATATGTGTATGTGTATTATGCATGTGGTTCTTCTGTGTTCTCAGGCACTGTTGGTAGCTGGGCCGCGTACAGTATTGTGCTGGGCTCTCTCACTGCCTTTTCCTGTGCTTCAGAAGCTAAAGCTGCATAGTAAGTAGCTGATAGAGGGTTAACTTCACCCTCCTCAGCTCCTTTACTGAAATCTACTGCTTTCTAATAGTTACAAAAGGCTGAGTTTTTAAAACTTAGGGGTATGTTTTTCACTTAATCATCACGGTGACAACTGACCTTTTCCTTTATAATGTTGAATTCATTCTCTTAAACACTACTTATTATCATTGTATCTTACTTATTGCCTCTGTCTAATAAAATCCAGCATGTGGGATAAGGAGCCAATGGCATATTATATTCCATGAACATTTAATGTAACATTTAGACTAGGCACCTAGACTCTTTGATTTGGCTCCTGCCCTGTAATGATCCAATTTTCTCCTTCATCTCTTGCATTTGTAGCAGATAGAATGGTGTCATGTTGTGTTTTCATCCTTTCCGTAGCTGCATGCTTATTTCTGAAAGTGTCAGACTGTCCTTCTGTGTGCTCTTGGCTAGCTCACATAAATTATCAAACTGTTGAATGTAATGAACTGTTACGTTCTCAGTTTTCAGCAGTAAACTGTGAGCCACACCTCAATGTACAGTAACTTTTGTTATGTGATGGCTGCCAAGGAGTGCCTAGCTTTGTCCCTTTAGGCATCTCTGTCCTTCTGTGTCAGAGACAGCAGGCAGCACCTTTCTAAGACAAAGGAAATTTAATTTCCTTCCTGCCTAGATGAAGTCTCAAGGTTATGATTTTAAAAGACCAAAACAGAAGAAGGGAACCCTGGCACAGTAGAGCAAGATACAGTCACCCCTCATGGGTAAATCGAGCTACATGTGCCTCTAGAATCTGGCATTTGCTACTGATCCATGGGCAGCCTTCATCCTCACGTTCACAATATGGCTGCTGAACCTCCAAGTATTACACATTTTCTTCCAAGGAGGAACAGTGGTAAGAGAGAAGGCAAAAGGGCATTCCACTGGGTTTTCCTGCTATTAAATAGCTTTCCCAGAAGCCCCACCCAGTCACTTGTATTTACATCTGTTTGACCAGAATTAGTGTTAAGAGAGACTGGAAAATAGACATTTTTAGTTGATCCATTGTCATTCTGAACAAAACTGAGGTTCTGTTGGTGACAAAGGAGGGAGAAATGGGAAGAGGGTAAACAAGTAGCTTTATCTACTTTAAAGATAATAAATGTTTACAAAAATGTCAAGTTAACCTAAACTGAATTTCAACTGAAACAGCAGGAAACAGGCACCATTTGTCTGTAGCATGAATTTCGTAATGTAAGTGTTGAGGTAGAATTTTGAAGCATGTAAAGAAATGTTACTATTTCTCTACTACCCAAATAAATGTTCGTATACTCTGACTTTCACGGGCCCAGCTCAGAAATAGAAAAATAGGCATAAGACATGTTAAATTCTGAAAGTAACCTACAAAAATATATGGTGATTTTCCTACCGGGGAAGTGGTTCTTCTTCTGAAGGCCCCCTAGTTTACAAAGTGGGAGAGTAGTAAGCAGTCATGGGACTATAGAGGCTGCCTCTCAGCTTCCCTTCGGTTCTAAAAGACCAAGATGGACAAGCTGACGGCCTTCCGGTGAGTGTACAGAGCCACCGCGCTTGTGTCCTGGGCCGCATTCTGCCTTCCTGGCATGTGTTCAGGCGGAGCGCTTGAGCACTTTCCAGGTGACTGTATCTTATCTCTGTTGGGGATTTTCCTGTGCTGGTGTGGTTCAGTCTAATGTGACACCACGAATGTAAAGATTACCCCAAAATACAGTAGAAGGGTATCAACTGTAATGTTAATACCATTTATTTTACTTTTTATTCAGCTTATGCACTAATTCAGAAAGCTTCTGAACATATGATTAGGCAGAGTGGGCAGCGGCCAGTGTGATAAAATTTGGGAACTGTAGGAAAGACCTCCCCCCTGAGACATGCCATCTTAGTCACGTTGAGCAGGAAGGCTATGCAGCTTGGAAGGTAAATGTATACTCTCCAAAGAGAGGCGTTAATGTCAGGTTGATGTTTCTTGAGACGTAAACATCTTGGAGCAAAAAAGTTCATCCATTGAATTATTACAATGAGCATTTAGGGTAAAAGTGGAACCCAAAGCAGACAAATTCTGGTAAAAGTAAAGTCCACAACAGCATAGAAAAGTGGGACACTTCAGGGAACCCCAGCCCACCATGAAGCCCAAAGAGAGATTCTCAAAGCAGGTAGAAAGGAACCAAGCACACACTGCCTGCTTTACACCCTTAAAACTCCTGGAAGAAACACAGGAAGTGAGCTCCCTGGCATTAGACTTGGCAGCTATTTTCTGAGGTTCATGCCAAAATCAGAAATCATCATGGAGCAAGCTTCAGCAAAGCAAAGAAAATTAACAAAGAGAAAATGTTTGCAAATCATATTCTTGTTGTTATTCAGTCATTAGGTAGTTTCTGACTCTTTGTGAACCCATGTACTGTAGCACGCCAGGCTTCTCTGTCCTTCACAGTTTCCCAGAGTTTGCTCAAGCTCATGTCCATTGAGACAGTGATACCATTCAGCCGTCTCATCCTCTGTCACCCCCTTCTCTTCCTGCCCCCAATCTTTCCCAGCATCGAGGTCCTTTCCAGTGAGTCAGCTCTTCGCATCAGGTGGCCAAAGTATTGGAACTTCAGCATCAGTCCTTCCAATGAAGTGAAGTGAAGTGAAGTCACTCAGTCGTGTCCAGCTCTTAGCGACCCCATGGACTGTAGCCTACCAGGATCCTCCATGCATGGGATTTTCTAGGCAAGAATACTGGAGTGGGGTGCCATTTCATTCTCCAGGAGATCTTCTCAACCCAGGGATTGAACCCAGGTCTCCTGCAATGTAGGCAGACGCTTTACCATCTGAGGCACCAGGGAAACTGGCGGCTTCCAATGAATATACCTGTTAAGAGGTTATACATCCAAGATACATGAAGAATTTATATATCTCAGTAGCAAAAAAGAGTTCAATTAAAAAATAGAAGAGCTGAATAGACATTTTTCCAAAGACATAAACATGGCCAACAGGTACATGAGAAGATACTGAACATCACTAATCATCAGAAAAATGAAACTTAAAACCATAGTGAGATATCACCTTACACTTGTTAGAATCATCCTTCAGTTCAGTTCAGTTCAGTCACTCAGTCATGTCCAACCTTTGCGACCTCATGAACCGCAGCACGCCAGGCCTCGCTGTCCATCACCAACTCCCGGAGTATCAAAAGACAAATGATGGCGAGGATGCGGAGAAAAAGGGAACCCTTGTGCACTGCTGATGTGAACCTAAACTGGTGCAGCCACTGTGGAAAACAATGTGGAGTTTCCTCAGGAACTTAAAAATAGAACTACTATGTGATCCGACAGTTCCCACTCCTGAGTATTGGTGTGAACTAACTTGAAACACTAGTTTAAAAAGGTATGTGCACCCCTATGTCCATTGCAGCATAATAGCCAAATAGACAAGACACGGAAACAGCCTAAATGCCATCCATGGGTGAATAAATAAAGAAAGGTTGGGTATATATACATGTATGAAATTGACTGTTATTCAGCCATAAAAAATAATGGTATTGTTCCGTTCGCAACAACATAAATGGACCTTAGGCATTATTCTAAATGAAATAAGTTAAATAGTAAAAGATAAACCCTGTGTGGTCCCTTTTATATGTAGAACCGAAAACTAGACAAACAGCGGAGCTCAAATACAAAACAGATTTGCGGTTTCCTGAAGTGAGAGATACCCCACGTCCAAGGTAAGAGAAGCCCAAGAAAGACGGTAGGCACTGAAAGAGCTCATCAGAGGGCAGACACACTGAAACCACAATGCAGGCTGCTCGCCAATCTGATCACATGGACGACAGCCTCAGTGAAACCAGGCCGTGCCATGTGGAGCCAGCAAGATGGACGGGCCATGGTGGAGAGGTCTGACAGAATGTGGGTCACTGGAGAAGGGAATGGCAAACCATTTCAGTATTCTTGCCTTGAGAACCCCATGAACAGTATGAAAAGGCAAAAAGATAGGACACTGAAAGATGAACTCCCCAGGTCAGTAGGTGCCCAGTATGCTACTGGAGATGAGTGGAGATATAAATTCAGAAAGAAAGAAGGGATGGAGCCAAAGCAAAAACAATACCCAGTTGTGGATGTGACTGGTGATAGAAGCAAGGTCCAGTGCTGTAAAGAGCAGTATTGCATAGGAACCTGGAATGCTAGGTGCAGGAATCAAGACAAACAGGAGTGGTCAAGCAGGAAATGGCAAGAGTGAACATCGACATTCAAGAATCAGCAAACTAAAATAGACTGGAATGACGGAATTTAATTCAGATGGCTATTATATCTACTACTGTGGGCAGGAATCCCTTAGAAGAAATGGAATAGCTATCATGGTCAACAAAAGAATCCAAAATGCAGTAGTTGGATGCAATCTCAAAAAAAGAGTGATCTCTATCCGTTTCCAAGGCAAACCATTCAATATCACGGTTTCCAATCCTATGCCCCAAGTACTAATGCTGAGGAAGCTGAAGTTGAACAGTTCTATGAAGACTTACAAGACCTTTTAGAACTAACACCCAAATAAATGTCCTTTTCATTATAGAGGACTGGAATGAAAAAGTAGGAAGAAACACCTGGAGCAACAGGGAAATTTGGCCTTGAAGTACAGAATGAAGCAGGGCAAAGGCTAATAGAGTTTTGCCAAGACAGCACATTGGTCATAGCAAACCCCTCTTCTGACAACAGAAGAGAAGACACTACACATGGACATCACCAAATGCTCAACACCAAAATCTGATTGATTATATTCTTTGCAGCCGAAGATGGAGAAGCTCTATATAGTCAGCAAAAACAAGACTGGGAGCTGACTGTGGCTCAGGTCATGAATTCCTTATTGCCAAATTCAGACTTAAATTGAAGAAAATGGGAAAAACTGCTAGACCATTCAAGTATGACCTAAATCAAACTCCTTATGATTATACAGTGGAAGTGAGAAATAGATTTAAGAGACTAGATCTGATAGTGTGCCTGATGAACTATGGATGGAGTTTCATGGCATTGTACAGAAGACAGGGATCAAGACCATCCCATTGGAAAAGAAATGCAAAAAGCAAAATGGTTGTCTGAGGATGCCTTACAAATAGCAGTGAAGTGATTGCAGCCATGAAATTAAAAGACGCTTACTCCTTGGAAGGAAAGTTATGACCAACCTAGACAGCACATTCAAAAGCAGAGACATTACTTTGCCAACAAAGGTCCGCCTAGTCAAGGCTGTGGTTTTTCCAGTAGTCATGTATGGATGTGAGAGTTGGTCCATGAAGAAAGCTGAGCGCTGAAGAATTGATACTTTTGAACTGTTGCTGGAGAAGACTTTTGAAAGTCCCTGAACTGCCAGGAGATCCAGCCAGTCCATTCTAAAACAGATCAGCCCTGGGTGTTCTTTGGAAGGAATGATGCTAAAGTTGAAATTCTAGTACTTTGGCCACCTTATGAGAAGAGTTGTCTCATTGGAAAAGACTCTGATGCTGGAAGGGATTGGGGGCCATTAGAGAAGGGGACAAGGGAGGATGAGATGGCTGGATGGCATCACCAACTCGATAGACGTGAGTTTGAGTGAACTCTGGGAGTTGGTGATAGACAGGGAGGCCTGGCGTGCTGCAGTTCATGGGTTGCAAAGAGTCAGGCATGACTGAGCTACTGAATTGAACTGAACTGAAGAGGAGTGAAAAGCAAAGGAGAAAAAGAAAGATATATCCATTTGAATGCAGAGTTTCTTAGCAATCAGTGCAAAGAAATAAAAGAAAAACAATAGAATGGGAAAGACTAGAGATCTCAAGAAAATTAGAGACACCAAGGGAATATTTCATGGAAAGATGGCCGCAATAAAGGAAAGAAATGGTAGGGACCTGATAGAAGCAGAAGATATTAAAAAGAGGTGGCAAGAATACACGGGAGAACTGTACAGAAATATCTTTATGACCCAGTTAATCACGATAGTGTGATCACTCACCTAGCGTGAGATCCTGGAATGTGAAGTCAAGTGGGCCTTAGGAAACATCACTACGAACAAAGCTAGTGGAGGTGATGGAATTCCAGTTGAGCCTTTTCAAATCTTAAAAGATGATGCTGTAAAAGTGCTGCACTTAATATGTCAACAATTTTGGAAAACTCAGCAGTGGCCACAGGACTAGAAACGGTCAATTTTCATTCCAATCGCAAAGAAAGGAAATGCCAAAGAATGTTCAAACTGTCGCTCAGTTACATTCATCTCACATGCTAGTAAAGTAATGCTCAAAATTCTTAAAGCCAGGCTTCAGCAATACATGAACCGTGAACTTCAGAAAAGGAAGTAAAACCAGAGATCAAATTGCCAAGATCTGTTGAATCATCAAGAAAGCAGGAGAGTTCAAGAAAAACATCTATTTCTGCTTCGTTGACTAGGCCAAAGCCTTTGACTGTATAGATCACAATAAACTGTGGAAATCTGCAAGATATGAGAACATCAGACCACCTGACCTGCCTCTTGAGAAACCTGTATGCAGGTCAGGACGCAACAGTTAGAACTGGACATGGAACAGCAGACTGGTTCCAGACAGGAAAAGGAGTACGTCAAGACTATATATTGTCACCCTGCTTATTTAACTTATGTACAGAGTATAGCATGAGAAATGCTGGGCTGGATGAAGCACTAGCTGGAATCAAGATTGTTGGGATAAATATCAGTAA